>NBZC01000016.1:0-163692 GCA_002245345.1 Scheffersomyces stambukii
ATATTAAACGCTTGGTACATATTTACCAACTTGTAGCTTCCTTTGATATACTATAGCACACTATGATTCGAGACGTATTGCTGAAATTTTGCATATCTTATCTTCAATTGGATATAGGAAACTGAACCATTCTGATTCTTTTACTGATCATCCTGTATTATTCCCTTTCTCCAAGAAAATGGATAACCTCGAAGATCTAAATATGAGCACCAGCTGATTGTATATCTTAATCAATCAAGTTTGCTTTAATAATTCCACCATCTGTACAATGTGAAGATGAACACAGTTGAACCAGAAACGACAATGTAAGACAAAACAGTCTCAATCAAACTCTTGATATTTCGATACTGGAACCTACTCTTGTAATAGATTCAAAAGTAAAACCATAGCGATGATGTTATGTTAGGTTTTGACTGATTCCGTATACACAGAATTCTACTTTAATTCGGAATCTTCTGCC
The DNA here is from genome assembly GCA_002245345.1 of Scheffersomyces stambukii. Classification (NCBI taxonomy): domain Eukaryota; kingdom Fungi; phylum Ascomycota; class Pichiomycetes; order Serinales; family Debaryomycetaceae; genus Scheffersomyces; species Scheffersomyces stambukii. The sequence goes on from NBZC01000016.1 coordinate 461, forward strand.
GCCAGATAGACATTATCTCTTTTGAGATGCTGAATGAATCAAACAATTCTAAAGTAGAACAAAGTCAGTTGCATAGCACGTTTGAAGTTTCCTTTCCAAACAAGAATGATCCGACAAATTAGACTCTGCAATAAGTAGTTGACCAACTGCGTATATTCCGAGGTGGAAAAGGGAACAGAAGGAGAACAAAAATAGACAGATTCAGGCGCCAACGTAATGTTAGCCGATATCAAGGTGAATATAGCTGAACATTAACCCATTAGTCAACATATCCCTTGTGAACTTTAATATTCATTATCAGTCTAGATATCGAGTTACAGGAAGATCAGTAAAGAAGTCTGCCGATGGAAATATGTATATCAGTTTCATGACATCAAGGTAACAGAAAATTGTAGGATCATATATATGCATCTAAAGAATTGACCATATCAGCAAGATGCCAGAAGCTATGATTATGGATTCCAGTATTTGATTATCAAAGTGGTAGTTATTTTAAGTGTAAGTGAAAGATCGTGCGAATGACGAATTTAAAATGTGTGAATCGAATTTGCAACCAAATTGAGGCGACAAAAAATAACAGATTCTGTCGAGTCCTATGCATTGGAGACTGAAACGGTTTAACGGTAGCCTAGGGACGGAAACATGTATATTAGTTTCATTATATCAGGGTTAAGGAAACAAGTAGCATCATATAGACTTGTTTGAAAAATGAGGCAACAGCAAGATGCCAAAAACTATGGTGAAAGTGCGTGTAAAAGACGAGTTTTGTATACGTCATCGGAATTTGCAGCAAAATCTAGCGACAAAAAATAGAACAAATTATCAGAAATGTAGATAGTTTCCAATCACTCGTGTATTTCAGAGATATTCACGATAGTAATATTTGAAAAATGTTAGTGCCAGTAACCAGATCAGCTTATTAACAATTATTTATGTTGAATATGAGGGAACTTGTGATTAATTTATGTTGAAAGAGCAATAGGAATTGGCTTTGAAGTCAAAGATTAGCTTTACTGAATTCCCGCGTTCAACGTGTTAATATAATCTAAGGTAACAGCGTTAACTTGGGAATTCATTTTCCCAGGAATTTTCTCACAGTTGAATTTGTCAAGATGATTGTCATTATATTACGTAGCCAGTAAGCATTTTCTTTGAGTGCAGATACTTTCTCTTCTATGATATGGATAGAATATGAAACGTATGGTTTTCGCAGGAATTGACCCCGACTATAAGATAAAGTTTTATTTTAAGTAGTCATGTTAAATATTGCTACTCTAATTCACAACATAATATTGTACTTGTTGATTCAACATTAGTTTAGTATACAACTTTTTATACGATCTGCAATAGCCATAATTAATACACATTTCATTATTCTCGACGAAAAAAATTGTTCCTTGATCTTAAAGCATCAAGAAAATGGCCAAATTAGGATCAGCAATGCTATAAATAGAAAGAGAGAGGGAGATGGAGTCAGAACGAAGAACTGAAGAGCTAGGATTATTGACAAATTTATTAGAATCATTGTCAAAAGCTTCACATCTGGTTAAGGTTATGGCAAACGATAATGGAGAGGTTGGCGAAATAGTCATTTTCATCAAGGAAAATGGGCAACACAAGACTGGCAAAATGAATTAAGTTAGATAGAAAATACGGCTAACAAGATTTTGGGTTGGTAAAAGCAAAAAATTCAATAGTACACGTAGACGTATAATCAGAACAGAAATGATTCCTTTACGGCTGAAATTAAGTTTGAACAAAATGTGATGGAGATCGAGAAAGCAGTTAGGGCGAGAGAATTTCAAGAAATGAAAAATCGTACACTGAATAGAATGAACAGGACAACGAGCTGGACCATAAAGTTTATAATGTACAAATGAAGACATGACTGCGTGTCTGATGATTTGAAGGAGTTGGAAATTTTGTGGGTAAATACCATGTATCATCAGTGGAAACCGAGGCATTAAAATGAGCAATAGCATATAACGTTGAGGAAAGTAACTTTAGAAACGGTGATGCAGAAGTTCAGGAAATTTCAAGAATACTCGTTTCGTTTCTTGATTTGAATCAATATATAAGGACAAAAAGGGATGTTCGGGTTTGTTAAATAAACTTGTGGGTTTATTAAAGAATTCATACCCAGGGACCTTTCTTTACTTACAGTAATCTCAAATCAAGTAAAACGAATTCTGCCATATTTGAGGACAAAAACAAGATAGCGAAAGACTCTAATATTCGTCTTAAGAAATGAAGAAATCGAAACACGGTGTCTGACTATATCAAATTGCTCGATTAGCAAGAATCAAAAGATATTTGTCGACCACACAACTTGTTTCAGAATGAGAGCGGTTTGTCCGCATGGTCAAGTGAAGACAAAATTGAGCATTGTTCTGATGGGGTATTATTGTGGGACCATTTTTCAGCAGGTGGCAGATTACGGTTAGTTTGTATTGGAATCCACTCCATTTACGTAAAAAGTTAAAAGTACTACTGATGAACAAAATTGAAGAACCTATTTTGTCTAGTTGTTGAAACTTCTAAATTGTTGGATATTGGACTATAAAATAACCTAATAGTCCGGTACAGTGTCCAAAAATTCAGCCTTTACAACCATATGGAATGATGACCAAGTATTATAATGCTAACATGCTGATGAGGTACTCCTGCCAATGATGGTTGAATAAAGACCAAATGATTCAATATTTAGCCAATTTTTTAACAAGAACGAAAATTGTGATAAAAGTACTAGTTGATGCAGCTTTTGGAAGAAATGGTTCAAGCAACAAATAATGACAAATTCCTTGAAGAAAGTATAGATATGAGGGACTATGAATGCCGAAAAATGAATATTTTGTAGATGATGCGCTAGCTATGGCTGGCAATTTGAATTATACCGGAAGATAAGCAACTGCATACTGAAAATTTATCTTGACAGGTAAATGGAGTGAAGCTAGTAGGTGAACAAGCAAATGAATTATTGAACCTACCCTTACAAGTCAATATTTGTTCATTCAGGATACAATTGCTAGTGCAATGGAAATTAGATTTACGGAACACATAGACGCAGACCAGCATTTCGGGAAACCGTCAAAGATTTTCAGCCCTAGCACCTGAAGAAGTATCTTGTCTTCAGCTGGAATAATACAAGCTCTGATTATTTTCGATCGCAAATTGCAACATAAAGAGGAACTAATTGCGTGCATACTTGTAGTGGATAATAGCGCCAATAATAGATTGATGGACCGGTTCTTTAGTTTGTAAAGAAAGGTCGTAATTGCATCGAAAGCGAAGAAAATGAATCTATTCGGCGTGACATTAGAAGCAGTCACAATATTGGAATTCCAATATTCAGAACTAATGGATTGTGCCAAACGATAAATGTTTCGTCAAATGTTGCCTGGGAAACTAGCTTCAAAATAACAAACTTACACCAATAAAAACAACCGATTATCGATCAAGTGCCTGAGAAGACTACTGCAGAGGTCTTACTATCAAGAGTGAAATATGATCAAATTCTTGCAAAGGCATTATAAGTGGAAGGAAAATTTGCAAATTTCTGATTGGAAGCAGAATAGACTAGCTAAGAGAGAAAACAAATTCCAGAACTTCGAAATGCCATATGATTCAATCGTTGTATGCTAAGATGAGTGAAGCGACTGAATAGCAAAGACTAGCCTGATTTCTATTCCACTATCAGAACCAAGATTACTTGAAATGTTCTTTCAAACCAGCATTTATATGAGAGAAACTCCGTTTAGGATTGATTTGAAATAAAGATACTTAGCTAATGCATTAACTGTGATTGTATTCACTCTGAAATTAACGACATTCTCCATTGAGATGTTTATCTCCATTTGAAAGCTTCATTAATGCAGGTCTTGCTTTTTCAGTCACTACTGATATCAGTAAGAAATTTTATTTTGGTTTTGGTTGAAACTTTTACACTACTCTCTACCGTAGACATGGAATTGTCTCATTTCCGAGCTGCCCAATTATCCAAGATCGCATCAAACAAGAGGTTTGATAGTTTGTTCACAAGGTACTCTTTCAACATGCCTTTCTCCTCTTTATTTCAGATGTAGTTGAACGTATCCTTGCTCTTCAACATCTTCCTGATTCGAAATTGATTTCTATCGAAAACATTTACGATGCTGCACACCGAAAGGTTCCTAGTACTGTTTTCTCTTTTTGAACGGTGGAAAAATATGCTGAACAACCTTCTACATGTCTTCATCAAAGTATAGTTCATTCTGGACTATTTCATTGACAATCTTCCCAAAATTAAATCATTTGCTATAGTCTTTACAGGAACCCAATATTTAATTCGCTGCCTGTGTCACCAACTTGGACACATGGAATCAAGGTGTCCACAAGAAACGGAATACCAAGAATTCTTATCCTCGTTCTGTGAATTCTTAGCTATTCTTGCCCAAACTGATTTTGTCTTCTCAAATTTTGAAAATGATGGATCTAACAACTCCATTTTCTCTATTTTTGATGCTGTTTCCTGTCATTCTTCATTGGGTATGTCCCCAGTTCCTCTATTTTCGATGACGGTGCCACTCAACAAATCATTAGATACAAACTACGGTGCTACTGATATTGTTAGTTCTTTTGAAAAGAAGATTTACAGAGTTAATGGCTTTCTCCCTGTTGAAAAAGTACTTTACTATTCCTTTAATTAACAAATCTCCCTTATCCTTCGCAATGCCTTTTAAAAGTCTCTGTGTCCCACGAATCTCTTTTCTATTGCCTTTACCGTGTTTCAGGATGAGCAAACATTTTGCTACCGATGGTTCGTTTATCATTTTCTTTGCCAATGTTCCTGATAGTTCGGCATTACTTGCCCAAATATTGAATAATCATTTACCATTTTTGATTTGGTTATCCTAGTCCACCGGCTAATATTTTCTTCATGTCCCTTACCCTTTATTTATCCTATTCTTTTTGCGAATCCTGTCTGCTTACGAAACTTCATTAACATTTCCAGCATCTATCTACTCTTTGACATCACTATGATTGGTCAATGTCTTAATGCCACCATATGTGGTCCACATATCTTCGACAGTATCCCTCTGAAAACTTCTCATTAATTTTAAATCTTAGACAATATGAGTATCTCTTTCTAAACATTTATGAATACTATAATATAATCAAAATGTCGAAACTTAGATAATGTCAATTTCCATTCCTAGGATCCCAAAGAATTTCTGGATTAGTAGGTTTCAATAATATGATTGGTTGATAAATCAGAAAAGAATTTAAGAACCATGAATATACAAAGATTAATGTATTTCATAAATATTTCAACTATTATATATTCCTGTGAAACTGTATAAACCAAGTGTATTATCTGTAATTGTTTAATTAAAAGTTATAATCAAGTCCTGATCTCCCTATTTAGAGACGTAATTTATTATTGGCATGAAAAGATTTTAGTGATATTTCCGTCGAGGATAATTATTATTGGTGTCCATGATGCATTTTCCAAATTTTGGCAATGTTTGCCTTATCTCTTCATCAAGTACAGAAACTTCAAGTTTTCATCATATTTCTCAAAAAGATAAACTATAAACAATACTCTTCTACAAAGGTCAGCATTATCAAATATAAAATGAAGACTTCAATAACCGTCAATAAGATACCGCTAAACGCATATGACATACTTTATCATGTATGCAGCTGAATTGTTTAATTTTGATTTGGACACCACGCGGTACCTTAAGAGACGATATTAAACTGTTGTAATATTGCAGGGTTTTGAAAACGACGGTATACGAACTTCATACTATTTTCGAACCGCGAACTCATAGGATTTTTTTAATTCACTTCTGCGATGACCAATAACTCATTACTTTGTTAAAGATAGGAAAGAAATGTCTTCAAGCAGGATTCTTCAGCATCAAGGGAAGTTGAGTGGAAGGGATCTATATAATACCATCGGTAGTCCCAAAACTATAGTTGCTCCAATGGTGGATCAATCAGAGTTAGCTTGGAGAATTTTGTCACGCAGATATGGCGCAGATTTATGCTTTACTCCCATGTTTCATGCCAGGTTATTTGCAACAGATCCAAAGTATAGAGAAGCAATGTGGAGTATTCAGGATGGTGATATCAATAATGATAGACCCTTGGTAGTGCAGTTTTGTGCCAATGATCCTGAATATTTGTTGCAAGCTGCTAAATTGGTAGAAGATCGATGCGATGCGGTCGACTTAAATTTAGGTTGTCCACAAGGCATAGCTAAAAAAGGAAAGTATGGTGCATTTCTAATGGATGATTGGGATTTAATTCACAAACTTATAAGAAACTTGCATGATAATTTATCTGTACCAGTTACAGCAAAGATACGAATATACGATGAGTGGCAGAAATCCTTAGAATATGCAAGAATGATACTAGATGCAGGTGCGCAGTTCATTACGGTACATGGAAGAACGAAAGGTATGAAAGGTCAAGAAACTGGATTGGCTAATTGGCAACTAATACGGTTTCTTAGAAACAATTTACCAGATAACCAAGTATTTTTTTCCAATGGGAACATACTATATCCTTCAGACATATCGAGATGTTTTAAAGAAACAAATTGTGATGCTGTAATGGCTGCTGAAGGGAACTTGTATAACCCTGGTATCTTTTGGACTCAAACTGAGGATATTAATAGACAGTTTCCCCGTGTGGATAAAATTGTTAGAGAATATTTCGAACTTGTGAAAACATGTTCAGGGATGGCTTCAAAGCATGCAATGAAGGCACATTTTTTTAAGGTTTTGCACTCTTTTTTACAGGTTCACAATGATTTAAGACCTATCATAGGAAAAACAAGTGTCCATGCTCCTTTTGAAGAATGGGAAGCAATAGTAAATATTGTTGAGAATCGAGTAAAGGAAATTTATGCAAAAGAGAATATCGACAAACTCGATATTATTAAAGATGGTCCACGGGAAAAATGGGGTGGGTGTTATAAGACTATTCCCTACTGGAGATGCCAACCATATTTTAGGACCGTCAATGGTGAGAAACAAAATGCAAGATTGTTAAAGACAGCGGCGGAACTACCATCAAATGAATCTTCAATTGTGAAAAGAGGACCTGAAGGCAATGAAAATTCTACTACTGATAAGAAAAAGCAGAAGTGTTAAATACAATAAAAAATATTTGGTAGATGGTATTACCAGGTAGATCTATTCAAATGTTTTACTTAGAGAGTCACCTTCCCAAAATCTGAAACTTAAACCATAACCCCAGGTATCATTTATGTATCGTTTAGGATTTTTGCGTCCTATTTCGTAAAGATCCTTCAACTCTTGCTCAGATAATTGGGGTAATCGAATAATTGTCTTGATTCTATTAAGATTAGATGACCTTGGTAATGTGGCCCTTCCACTTAAGATGTGGTATGCATTTGCAATCTCATTTTCAGTAACTTCGTATTTTTTGGCTAGTTTTTCGATAAGTGGGAGTTTCAAAACAGGAGCACCAGAGCTTCCAACAGGCGAATAAGCAGTGACAAGAATTTTATTTTTGTTGCAGAAATCAATTAAATCTTGTTGAGGTAATTGAGGATGATATTCAATTTGATTGACAGCGGGAACATGCTTTATATTTGATAACAATAACCGCAATTTAGGTATGGAATAATTTGAAACACCTATTGCTTTCACTTTAGTTGTATTGTCTAATATTGATTCTAATGAGTTATAAACCTCAATGAATTTCGTGCCATCTACAGGATCGTCATCGTATTCCAAATTCCCGTCTTCATCTTTAGGGGCAGTTGGTAATCCATTTGAATCACCATGCAATTCAATTGGCCAATGCTGTAAAAATAAATCGACATAATCCAATCCTAAATCTTGAAGCGATTTATCTAAAGATTTTTCTGGGCTATGCCAAAAAGAAGGCCACACTTTGGTTGTTACAAAAATTTCGTCCCTTGTAATTATACCCTCTTCAAATAATTCTTTCAAAGCCTGACCCACAAACTTTTCTGTTCTATAATACCATGCAGTATCAATATGCCTATACCCTGCTTTAACAGCAGTAACAACTTGATTTTTGACTTCGCTTGGCTCATGAGAAGGAACCGTACCCAATCCCAAAGCTGGAATTTCCTTACCATTGTTCAATAAAAATTTCACTGAAGTTGCTAACTGCATGTTTTTGGTTTCTTAAATACTACAATACTATGTTCCATAACAATCAAATTTTTTGTTAATTACTTCTGTCTAGTAAAACCGCGAAAGAAAGTTGTGTTTATGAGAGTTCTTGCAAGGAAGAGGGGATTTTGTTTAAATAAGCAATATTGTTCTGTAGTGTGCACTCCCTATATAAATAATCAAAAATTAGATTTCTAAATCACCAATTACGTCACCATTTTGATTGTCATCGTTATCTTCACTTTCATCAAGAACAGCATCTTCATCTATGTACTCATCAAATTCATCATATTCTTCATCATCATCAGCAGCAGTGATTATCTTATCTTGCAGTCTTTTTTTCTTATTTTTGTTATTCTTAATTGGATGATTTCTATTAATGCTAGAATAATGAACTTCATTTATTGCAGTCAAGTGAATAAATGTGACTCTTTTCTTCTTTTTATTATAAATAAACCAATAATACGACCAAATTGGCTGATAGGGATATGTTAAATCTTCAAAAATTGTATCATCTGCTGGTTGGAATTGATATATTTGACATGGTTCTGCAGTGATATTGAAAGTAGGCGGAGAATTACCCGTAATAGGTTGACTTCTCACGGATAAATGGGAACTGCTGAGGCTATTCTTTCTGCTTGTTTGACCGGTTCCAGCCCGAGCAGATAATTTTGGTGAGGAAGATTTTGAAGGAATCAAGTCCATGTAAGAATTTATTATGTCCCAAATCCAACTCAAAATATCTTCCTTTTTGCCCAAAGACAATAACGTGTTGTTAAATTTGAGTATAAGATCTTCTGCGCTTTCAATTCGATAAAAGTTCTCCTTGGTAGGCTGCAAGTCTGTAAAATCATGATCAGGAAATGAACTATTCAATATTGCAATCAAGTATGAGAATGTCTTCCTTGTTGTTACATTTCTTAATGGTCCAAAAGGAGACTCATCAAGTACTTCTTCACTCAAATCCTCAGTATTGAATGACTCATTAGCATTAGAAGTATCAGACGAAAAGGTCTTCAAGATTCCTTGACTTCCCCTGCGTTCCCGGTCTACAAACGGTGTAAAACTTGTTCTTCTTCCTCGTAATGGAGGGCTGGCACTACTTCCAAATATCAGATTCATAGAATTCTGTCTCTCTTTTTCCATTGATCTTGAATATTGATTGTCTTCAATAATTTGGTTCAAGTGCTTGTCTATTGTTTTAAATAACTTTCGATCACTTCCTATTGGCTTTGTGGTAAACAAGTCACATCCCCCTTTGACTACCAAGTTATTATCGGGCGTGTGAAAATTTAGCTCTTGATTTACAAGCTCGAGATCAACCTCATCTATAAACTAGAACAATATTAGACATTATTCAATATCATAAATCTTTTTAAATACATACTTTCATGTCTATTAGTCAACTAAGTGTACCCCATAAATTCAAATAAGTATGTTCTAATCCCAAGATTTCAAAATGTATTATAAAACAAACTGTAAACTGTTTTGGTGAGATTTACGAATAGTAAAATACACGACCACGTTTTCTAATCAAATTTAAACCTACTCTTTGCGTTCTATCAACCCTGTTGATTCAATTGTAAATGGAATTTTGGTAGGATTACTTTGAGACAAATTGAATTTTGAGGATATAATTTCAGCATATCTTTGTGCTTCCCATGCAAAGGCCATTTCTAATGAATTTGAACATAACAAAGCATTATTTTCTTCATTTTTCTTATCTCGATTATCATTTTGAAGGATATATTGCCGTGGATTAGGATCTCGATTTACAACTTCATTTTGGCTCGATTGAACCTCAAGTTCCTTAGATAATGTAGGTTTGTAGGTCTTCATTAGCATGATCCTCGTTGAAATCCTTTTACTCCATTGGTTGCCGAGTGTTGGAATTATTGGCTTTGTGGACTTATTGTGAGCATTATGCCATTTATCAAGTAATTCTTCTGGTGATTGTATGCTGTTTAGTGATTCAGTCATATCAGAATCAACTATTGACTTTCCAACCATCTTTCGTCTCTTATTTTGGTTTTTTGAATCTAAGGACTTGATTATTTCTTGATTAAGAGTTTGCCTGTTTTTTTGGTTTATTAGAATCTTATTAGTCGGAAAGTACTTCAACACTAAATTAGAATCCCAACCAGCAGCAATTATATTTTGGTAATCCCAGGAATTAACGGGTTCATCCAGGCCTATGTGAAGTTCATTTTGTCTAAATATTGCATAATCGCTTACTTGATTTACAGTGACTACCGCCACTTCAAATTTCTCTGCGAGTCTCAACAAATGTCTGTATAGTAAACTAATGTAATAGTTCTTACTTGACTGTCTTGCGTACTTTTCAGTTTTACGGGTTGATTTTAAATGAGCATTTTGCTTGGATTTTGCGGAACTGAATTCTTGACAATTACTTAGTTTAAATTCTTGATTCTGGATTCTATGTTTCATAATAGTAGTATTTAATATGGAATCTTCTCTCCTGAAATGCTGTGCTATACTATCAATGACAACTAACGTAATGTTCAGATTTCTTGATAACAATATTGGCAATTGGGTATAAATTATATGATCTTGACTTTCCAAATTCTGACAATACACATATGAGATCTGGTCCATATCGACCGGTTTCCCCTGAGACTTGTGGTAATCCACCATATCCTTTATTCTTTTGGTCTCTAGGAAAGATTCCGTTGTAATAATTATACTTTGACTCCCGGGAATATCAAATTGACACTGGATCAAGAGTTGATACAAGAAATTTGTCTTCCCACATCCACTTTCCCCAAATACTTCTGTGATCTCTCCTACTGGAATACCTCCACCCAACTCAGCATCTAATGTACATAATCCTGTTCCAATACACTTGACATCCAGAGAAATGGTAGATGGATATATTGTTAAATCCAAATTAAGGGAATTTAAATAGTTATCGACTTCTCTATTAGTACGGTTAATGACTTCTGAAAGATGTGCTTGGTCTGACGTTCTTCGATATTCAATCAAGTCGGCTATAGACTTTCCCCAACGTTTCGTCAAATATGTAAAATGAGGAAATTTATTAGAACTTTCGTAGTTCTCAGGTCCTAATTGTTTTAAGTCGTCCATTTACTGTTTGGGTACTCAACAAATGGCTGAGAACATGCTTACTAAATGAACATTAGAACAGAACCTCGCATTATTTTTATTATTTGTTATCTAGCGCGCTCAAAACATATTTATTTTCAATTTAAGAGAGAAACTCCCCAGCTTTTCCAAGCATGAAATCTTTCGCTTTTAGAAATCTGACTAGAAAGTTGGGCACTGTGTATCCAAAAACCAACCCCACTCCGCCTCTTTGACCAATTGGAACCACTAATGTGATGCTTGATGCTTTTTGGTAGTGCTTTAATTTGCGATCAGTTTTACCAAAAACCTGAAGCGCTACTGTTGATTCAAAAACATCTTTTTGTTGATAATTCAAATCAACAACTGATCGACCACCTATTGCCAAAACATCACCAAGTGCAATTACTTCATTGTGTTTATGAAGCCGAAATGAATCGTCAGTTAAGACATAACCTTCTTGATTCACAACATCTTTTGGCAAAAACTCAGTGTTAGGACTGTACTTATGAGCTTCAATAATCAAATCATATTTCACAGAATCACCATTTTCAAAGAGTAAGGTATTACCATTAATTTCGGGTCTTTGATTGTTGATAACATGAACTCCTAGTTCTTTCAATTTCATAGACGCTTTCTGTTGATGTGACTTTGGAAATTTGATTAATGGCATGTTAGAACCATTATACAACACAATTTTTTTCTTGCTTCCCCACTCAAATCCTAATTCTCCAGCAACTTCCACTCCTGTAGGTCCACCTCCGATTACAGCGATGGATTCCGACTCTTTTATCTGCAGTGAAATTTTTTTGATAGCATTTAGTGAATATTCTTCATCATGAATATTGTCCAATTTGAAAATAGGATTGGACGATCTAGACCCGGACGCAATTATCAAATTATCATACCCTATTTTTTGTCCATCCAACAAGACTAGCTGTTTTGTCGTCAAATCGACTTTCTTTACCGAGTTTTTTAAAAATGTAAATCTATGCTCCGTCAGTTTATTTAGAACATCAATCAACGTCTTAATTTCAAAAACAATCTTATCAGCATTCTCGGTTTCGAAAAGTAGCCTTGGGGATCCGATGTTAAAGTAAGTTGAGCCATTGGGAGACACAAGAGTAATATTTAGTTTTACGTTCTTGTTTTTTGCTAAAGTTTTTAATGCTAGAACACCTGCATAAGATGCCCCGATAATAACAACATCTTTTCTCTTATCTGAATTCATTTTAGATAATGCTTTCGAATCAACTTTTGCAATTCGTCCATGTTTTCATATTTATATTCGAATTCAACTTATGAATGTCCGGGTTTAAGAAGGGATTTTTGACAAACTTTAGTAAGCACAAATCTAATCTTCAACCGGTGTTACGCGGACATGATGAATCAGCCCCACAAAAAAGAAAGCCGTATACAGTCCAATTTTTTTTTGTTTATACTAGAAGAAATTTCTGCAATTTCCGAAATAGTCCTCACTTAAACATAAATCTCCAAAGGCTCCCATTTCACGTGATCGTTTACACATCCTACCTCTATTACTAATATCTAAGTGAAAACTATTCGACTCTCCAGTTATAGAAGTTCCTGGCATCTTGTACAAGCATTGTACCAGTTAGCGTTAGGTGTCGTACTAGTAACAGTGATTATATCTCAGTGGATTGCAAATTTCAATCCTAGAAATGAATAAAAGATATCAAAACTTTCTTTCCGTTACACGTAGTAGTAAGAAATTCTTTTTATTGGAAAATTAACTAAACAAAAATACTAATTGGCATTGCTCAATGAGCCCCAGAGATGAAAAACCATTTGTCAACAGATTTATCAATTGGCGCAGCTGGTCCTGGTGATGCAATAGGAACTTCCTGAGATGCAGCGTCCGAAAAAGTTGGAGAATTGGTTAACGTGACATTTGTTAAATCAATTCCTTTCGAATCGGAAGCTTCTCCCTGAATCAATTTTTCCCATGCATCAGCACATTCAGTTACTATCTCTTCAGCATACTTTTTGTTCTTGCATTCACCAGAAAAAGCGAATTGATTTTCTGGCTTCCCATCAGGAATCTTATAAATTCTAAACCATTCATTCGTAGCTCTTAACAACCCTGGCAAATGTGTTTCTACATCTTCAATATCATTCAATCTTGGTGCCAATGGATCATTGATATCAATGACAATCACTTTCCAATCAGTCTCCCCTTCATCTAAAAGAGCCATTACTCCCAAAATTTTAACTTGTTTGATCTCTCCGACACTTGCAACTCTTTCTCCTATTTCACAAACGTCTAATGGATCATTGTCACCTTTAGCTTTGGTTTCTGGGTGAACATTATTAGGATCTTCCCATGTTTGGGGGAAGGCTCCATAATTATGAATATATCCATGGTGTGGGAAACAGTTTCTAACAAATCTTAATTTGCCTTTTTTTGTATCTTGAATAATTGGATTCAACTTCTGTTCCTTTGAAATCTCCAACTTGGCATTTGTCCATCTTGGAACTTCAACAATCATATTCAAGATGGTTTTCTCTTCATTTGCATACAAAGGTACATCATGGAAGGCTGAAACTGGCTTTCCATCTTTCTCAATATAGACCTTATAATCCAATGTATTTGCAGAACCTACTTGACGTGTAGAATAAGTCATTTTGATCAGTTGATGGCTGAAAAACAATCAATTAAGGCTACTTGTAAACTAATTCCTTAACTAGTTTATTAGTCCAATTGAGGAAAATGAAAATTGTTGAATTTTTTTTGTTTCTATCCCGATCGTCCAACAGAAAAAGTCGTTCAGCTACCAACAACTCAAAGCCCCCCAAATGAATTTATCCTTTTCGAGAAGTTTCGAAAAGTACCACGAATATTAAGTTAAATACATTAATGATCTAATTTTTCTGTAAATATATGCGTTGAGTGAAATTGATAGAGATTCAATGACATTAATTTCTGTCTTCCTGAAAAGAAACATACCTCTAGTAGTTTCCCGTGCAAGTAAATAATTTTTATCTTCAATAAGAATCTTCATCAAACCCTTCATGTACCTAAAATCAGTGCTTGAAATTGGCAATGATAATCCCAATCTAGATTCAAAAAGAAAAATTCCACCGTAAACGAAATGCAGTGATACTTTCTTATATTGATACGAAATTGATAGACCAAATGCGTCTGAGTCAAAAAATCCTATGGTTAGGCAGATGAATTCATTATTGAGCCAATTTAAAAAGTCAAGGGTAAGTTTGTCAGGAAAACCTTTTCCGGTAACTGCAATATGGAGTAAATTAATATTTGAAGATACTTTGCTGCAATATGATTGAAAGATTGCATCTTTCTCAAATATTAATATCAACAAATTTTTTGCAGATTCGAATTTTTGTAGTATATATTTATGATAATTCAATGGTATTAACCGTACTCCTGCTCTCAGTTTTCCGTCAAAGCAATACATCAATCCTTTCTGTGAGGCATGAATCCTTAAATCATGAGTTAAAGACCAATTGAATGAATTTGAAATAGCTGTAAGTGCTTTTGCACAATTCAATTGGTGGCAAAAAAGCGCAACATCTTGATAGTACAAATCACGTATTGTAGTGGTTTTACGCTGAAAAAGTTGTACTAGAAGGAGTTTTAAGATTCTTAGGACTCTAGTAAATCTGATTAATCTCAACTCTGAAAGACATAACTGCTTCAATTCTTTTGTTTTCTTGTGTCTATCTACATGTAAGTACACTTCAATTCGAGCCTCATAGTGTTTAGAGTAACACGTTCTCAATCGTAGTAAGATCTCTACTAAAACCTCCCGCTTAAGGCTAACACTAGTTAGAATAGATACAATCTAAAAAATCACAATTGCATACATCAGCTGGTTGTCTTTTAACTCAATCAACATCTGTGAATTTGTATTGAATCTGATTAACGAAGTAGTTTGACTCTCTGTTCAAAATTCTGAAAAAAGTTTCTTCTCAATATCCTCTTAGTTTTTCTAAACCACATAGTAGCTGTAGATGGCTACTCAATCACAAAATAATTGCTATATTGGCCTGCGAGATTCACTTGAAACAAATCAGATTCTTTTTTCAAATTTAGTTGATCATATCAAAGAGTTCTCATGTTGTACTGAAGACAACAACACTATCAGTGTCGATGACACAAAGAAATTGCATAGGGACAAATACAAGAATGCAAAATATGCTGCAGATGGATTCGTAGGTTTCCATTCTTTGAAAATATGTTCTTCAAATGCAAAACAAACAACAAAGTTCTTGCAACTTACTATGGGATTTGAAGAAGTTGGATACAAAGGACTTGAAACATCTACTAGATTGGTAAGCTCGCATGCAATTAGAAATGGGGAAATGCTTTTGGAAATAGTAAGCCCGTTAGAAAATAATAATATTCAGGAGAAGCGCAATCTTCAAAATGTCTTATCTGTGCTTAAAGAAATTAATAAGTTAAAATACTGGCAATCTGTTAGAGGAAATCCAAAGAATTCGGGTTTCGACTTTAAAAAATACGGGGTTGAATCCTTAAACTGTTTAACGAAAGTAAAGGATTTTGAGATAAATATAAGCGAAAATATTCACAGATTGCTTTCTTATAAATTAACAATTGATGAAACTAATAAAATTAAATCAATTGGAAATGTCCACTCTGAAGGAATGTACAATGAAATCATAGAGTATTACCTGGTGCAAAATTTTTTAAATTCCCACGACGAAGGTATCATGGAAATTGCTTTCGTAGTTGAAAATCTTAACCATATCTTTAATAAAGCGCTACTCGCAGGGGCAGAAATTATCAAATTGCCGAGAATCATCACGGATAACCTTGGCTCACTCAAACTTGCAACTATCCTATTTCCGGCAACGGATATTCAACATACATTGATCGAAAATATTGACTATATCGGGTTTTCCTTACCTGGATATTCCAATCCAAATAGTCACAATCCTGAGTTCTCGGCACATTTGCATTCTTTGCCCAAGATTGACTTTGTTTGTTTGGACCATTGCGTATTAAACTGCACATGGAACCAGATGAATGCAAACGCTGAAATATATGCAAATGCTTTTGGATTCCATAAGTTTTGGAGTGTTAATGAAAAAGATGTTGCAACGAGTAATACTGCATTGAAATCAATTGTGATGACCTCAAGTAATGGTAAAATCAAGATTCCCATAAATGAACCAATGAAATCTAAATATAAAAGTCAAGTAGAGGAATTTAATGATTACAACGGAGGACCTGGAATTCAACACTTTGCACTTCAAACAAACAAAATAATTCCAACCATTAGGTCTTTGAAAAAGCGTGGAATAGAGTTCAACGATGCTTCAGAAAGATATTACTTGAACTTGGAGATGCGAATGAAGAATGATGACATAAAATTGTATGAGAATTACGAAGAACTTAAAGAATTGAACATTTTGATTGATTACGATCCATCATCAAGAAATAAAAAAACAAAAATATGCAATTACCTATTGCAGATCTTTACCAAGCCATTGCATGATCGTCCAACTTTATTTATAGAAGTGATTCAACGCCATAATCATAACGGTTTTGGGATAGCAACCTTCAGAGGCTTATTCGAATCCATGGAAGAACAGCAGAGACTAAGAGGTACTTTGATCTAGCGTTCAGATTTGGATACATGTACATGAACTTAAACTATTAAAGAGAACTATTTTATCGCCCGAAATAAATGCTCTGACCAATGTTAAAAACCTTATCAGTTTACCACTTTAAGACCCAATTCATAATTGAATATTCGATGATCATCTCGAGAAATTGATTATGGAATCAAAGTAAGAAAAGATATATATGACAAGTCACCAAATAATAAGGTGATTTTTCTCAAGACAATAAAAATGTATCTTGCTAAATAATTACGAATTTAATTTCGTATTTTCTCACCTTCTTCTTGAGACTTTGTGATCAAAAATTACTTTAGTCTTTTCTTATAGCGTTTTGGGTACGACACTCAACGGAGTATTTTGATCTGTCCCGTAGTATGGCAACTCCTCTTCTTTTACATGTGGGGATCTATCATAGTACTCCTGACGGTAAATAGATTTACCGGAAGTCATTGCATCTTGCTTAGATTCATTTACTCCTTCCATGGCTTCGTCATTTAGTAGTTTCGCTGTCGATTGAGCTTGTTCTTCGTGATCGTCGTCTTTTAGTTTATGTCCTGTTTTCTGATAATAAGCTTTAAGATCCTTGACAAATAATGGGTATAATAGTTCATCAACTCCTTCATTCCTTGCGATCTCATAAGCCCGTTCAAATGGGATCCACACTCCCTTTAGATTCATAGATCCTACTTTCACAACGTTTCTTGTTTTTTCTGTTTTCAATATTCCATCTCGTTTGCCACGGGTCACACCTATAACATTTAGCAATTTTGTACCGTTTACAAAATTAGTATCTTCTCTTCTAGAAACTAAAACTCCCCTAGATCTAACTTGGTAGCAAAGAGTCTTTTCGTCTTCCCAATAAGTTGTCGCAATTTTAGGTTTTACTACTTGTGCTTCATTGCTACCAAGTGATGATGCCCTTGAATGTGAATTCTTTGTGCTTAGCTGATTGTTAGATGTAGTACTAGATATATTATGGGTATGGTTTCGTGTAGTGAGATTTAACATAGGATGGTGATTCAATGAATATGAATTGAGAGCTGAACTCGCTGGTGTGTAACTTATTTGAGCTTGGTGCTGTTGCGCATACATAACTCCGGGAATTCCATATGTACTAGAAGGGTGTTGATGACTATTATTCTGTTGTTGGAGTATTCCAACAGGAGCACCCACAGATCCACCAGTAATAGAATTTTGTTGTTGCAGCTGTGGATGATTTATACCTGCCTGTTGGCCAACAGAAGATGGACCATGTTGAATGGAATGTTGATGGGAATAAATAGAATTTTGTGGCGGAATCAACGAATCCTGATGTGGATGCTGTGAATGGTTCAGAGATTGGTGAATTGAGCCTTGCAGCAGAGAAGATGCGTTCAGCAAATGGGATTGGGGTTGGCCACGAGATGAACTTGCCGGTTGAGATTGCTGCTGTTGCAGAGTATTGGCATTAAGGTTTTCTGATGTTGATCCTGTGCCCATTTGAAAAGTACAACTAAGATTTACATTTCCACTTTGATATTCTGAACTTCCATAGTATTCTCCACTCTGTGGAACTGCATACGTAGGTTGCAATGCGTAGTAGCCAGCACTTTCACCGAACATGAAATTTTTTGGTCGTGAGTGCTGAAAGGTTCCAGAATATTGTTGGTAAGTTGGCAAATCTGAATGGTTTGAATTTGTTTGCACATTCTGTTGACCTTGGGCAAGTGATCCAACAATTTGCTCCGAACTTGAAGAATTACCAATCAACTCTTGAGAATAAAAATTTGAATGACTGGGTGTTGTCATAATCTCATACATTTACTCAAATTGAAATCTAAAGGTCAAAAAAGATAAAATAGAAAAGCAAATTTGAAAAAGCAGACCTTTTAACAAATATATTAGTTCATAAAAGGAACCTGAAGTTTGAAATGTATGAAACAAAAATACCAACTATATTGAACAGTTTCTCCTAATGTCGTAAGGTATTTTATTGAAGAGATTTTTATCTAAAATACATGAAGATAAAAATTACTTTTTTTTATATATTTTATGTGTTCTTTTATAACTTGTTAAATTCTTCTTACGCTTTCAAATTATACCAAATATATATAAGCGGAATATTATAATAGGAAATTATTCGCTGGATTAGAACTTATTGAACTTTCGAAAGCATTTTGCTTTTTACATTTTTTGTTTTTATGATGTTTCATTTTTATTTGTCTTCCATATGAACCCCAATCAAATATAATGGAGTAACAAAAAGTAGGGTATCAAGCCTAGAAAACTCTACACAATTATTAGGAGTAGTGTCACAATAGGTGTTCGAATTAAGACTGCCAAAATTAGTCTTACAATAAATATTTTCTAGAAAAGTAGGAAAGAATGAAGAAAAAAATAATATTTGTACAAAATATGTTCTGAAAAATAATTCTCAACCGCTTATGTCTAGTTCAGTATGTTTTTACAAAACTTGTAAGAATAAAAAATTATCTGAACGTAAAATTTGTTCTTGAAAACAAACATCGGGAACAAATTGGTATTGGTTCTTAGATTAATTTGCACTTACGAATCACTGTGTATTAGATTCATTCAAGAAATCTAAATTGAGTAATACTGCTACATAAAAAAAATTTGCGAAGCGAACAAAAATAACGCAATATTAAATTTTCGAAAACTGCCTAGCCTATTTTTCAAGTAAAACAATTATTACTGCCAAATCGGATAAGATAGGATATGAGTTTTGTTGGATATGAATCAATAAATTCCAATATGCAGATTCCGGGAACTTTTTCGTTAATTCTTTGCATCCAAACTGTGTAAATGATCATAAGCAGTATTAAATTTTCGCTTGACAAGGAGTCATCCACCATGAACTTAGAAAACCTACTTCGAAAGAATTCAGAAAAATTGGAAATTGGAATGAGAAAATTGTGGAAGCTATAGAAACGAAAAGTGCAACATACTGCAAGATAACGCATAGTCGTACATGTCTAGAATGCTCTCAGTATTAGACTACAGCTTGTCAGTTTACCGTCGTAGTTTCACGAAATACTTTTATCTATAGTGCTTACTTTCCAAAAATTTTGTTCACGGTTAGATCTCTGCTATAAACGTCTTCGGGCGCTCAGATACTTTAGCACGATAGTTTCCTTAGGTCAAATTTTGCAACAAAATATGTATGCAGGAACGGTAATTTGTGCAGCAACTGCAAAAAAGTTGATTAGACCAGACTTCAGCAACAAATGCCAATAGTATTAATTTGTTGGTATTGTCTTCCTTTTTCGGGTTGGCTGACTTTATCTAATGTGTTGTCAATTGAGAATTAATTTTATTAATTTTCAGACTTCAAACATTTTGCACATTTTGAAGTACATCAGCGTACTTGGAGAAACATACAAGTTCTTTAAATATTCGGAAGAACCAAAATTGAAAGTTACGCGATTGAATTGTCTTCCTAAACTTGGTCTCAAGTAAATTCAAGTTCCCCTCAAAATAGTTACAATTCTATTTTTTATGGATGTCAAAATGTGGGATAAAGCATTTGCGTTCGCAACTATTGAAGATTTAAAATTGTAGGCGATTCTGTTGGTATGTTAATTACGTCAACATTTTTTTGTAAAATATTGGGAGAAAGTGTATATTGGTCTCAAAAGTCAGACAAAAAATGCTACTACTTTATAAATCGTGGCTCGTATATATTAGAAATTGGTCCTTGTTTCGCATTCCATTGATATTTTGATTTGTCACTTTTAATTATTTCGGAACGACAATTGTGATGTCATCAATCTAGTAGCTTGGCAAATTGTATACCAGGGATTTGAGAAATGAAATTATAGGCAAGAACTTTTCAATAATAGATGTGTATTTTACAGTACTTGACTATTTGATGCATTACTTCGCTTAATAAAAAAAAACATTTTGTCCGTAGTAATAATTTTTTGGTACTCCCAATGATTTTGTCATACGGATTTTGATGATATAAATAAAGTTCAAGAAATGATCGCTCATCAGGGGACATCTTAAATGTGACTCGGTAATTTGTCCTTCATCTAGTATCAATTATAAAAATAGCTCTTCAATGTTACTAAACTGTCCCAATCAAGAAACTTTGATATATAGTTCCAATTTCACAGACGCAAGGTTGGACATTAAATCAACACGAAAATATTGAATGGCTGAATCGCTGCACAAATGATGTAGAATTGTGTGACTAGAATAATGTATCTACTTAGGATATCTTTATGAAATTTTACATAATCTTGTATTCAACGACATACTTTGTTAGCATATATGACAGTAGCATACTTTTATTAATCATTAAATACATTATCTGGTAAAGGATTGAAGATCGTTGTCATTATCAACATTCTGTGTGTAGTGAGGTAACTGATATAATTGTTGGAAATCAAGGATGCACAAGTTCAAATAAGTCACGTGACGATGATTACGCAATGTCCATATTGACGATGCTATTTAAGTTCATATTGTATCATACCAGCGTAATTCAGTTAATACAAGAGGTACTTTACTTTAGAACTCATATTCATTTCATTTCAGCTCCATTCAGGCTCAACTATGTTCTTATCGTTAATGCAATGTAGACTGACCGAAAAAAGCATCAGGTGTCTTATACAAAAATCTAAAGATAAATGTGGTACAAAAAGATCAGTAAAAATAAAATATAAGTAAGAAACCGTTGTTATTGAATATATGATCCATGATGAGCTCTGAAGATCGAGAGATAACAAATGTTAATCGAAGACGAAAATCAATTCTAGACATAGGTAGTCCAAATTCACTCAATGATTTTGCTTCCTCGTATGCTAGAGCACAGAAGTATATAGGGTCCACATTTATTGAACAAGGAGGAAATGTGGTTGAGAATACACCCTCAATGTCTGGTCCTCTTGCAACTGCAAATGATGAGGAAGCAATTGTTGATGATAATGATACATATAATAACAGAAATTTACCACCTAATCATGTTTGCACAATATCAGAAGAAACCAACTTACTATCACCTACGTTGTCACGAGTATCTACAAAAAGAGAGTCATTTAGCATAATATCTGGTAATTCTACAGTTCTTCAGACAGTATTTAATTCAATAAATACATTAATTGGGATCGGCATGTTATCACTTCCATATGGGTTCAGATTGTCGGGATGGTTCTGTGGAACAATACTTTTAGTTGGCAGTTCGTTGTCAACTAATTTAACATCAAAATACTTAGGGAGGATATTAAAATGCCATCCAGGGTTAAATACTTATGGTGATATAGCACATGCTTACGGTGGTAAGTATTTTCTGTATATTGTGACATTCATTTTCATCGTTGATCTTTTTGGTGCTTCCTTAACGCTAATACTACTATTTGCAGACTCTTTTCAACTTATGTGGCCTCATAAGGGCATTTTAAAGTTGATTATAGTTGGATGTGTCTTTATAATGTCATTATTACCATTAAAATTGTTATCTATTCTTAGCTTATTGGGAATACTTGGGACAATATGTATAATTTTGGTAGTATTTGTTTGTGGGTTCATTTTGGATGAACAACCAGGATCACTTATCCATCCAGAATTTACCACTTTGCTTCCTTCTGATTTGATCAATTTGTTATTTAGTTTAGGTATTTTCATGGCACCGTGGGGAGGTCACCCTGTTTTTCCAGAGCTATATCGTGATATGAGGCACCTGTCAAGATACAATACCTGCTCTAATATTTCATTTTCAATCACATTCATTTTGGATTTTTGTATCGGTGCGTCAGGCTATGCAATGTTTGGCCTATTAGTGAATGATTCTATTGTGAGAAGTATTATTTCGAATACCAAATACCCTCCATTCGTTAATTCAATATTGTGCATATTAATGGGTATTTTACCGATTTCGAAATTACCATTGATAACAAAGCCAATTATCACCTCTTACGAAAATATTTTAAGTCTAACACCAAAATTTGTCGTTCTTGACAATCGAGGAAACATAATTGATACTTATGGATTCTCTCGTCTTATAACCAGATTCATGTTCTGTTCAATTTTGTTGAGTCTGTCGTTGATTTTCACATCGTTTGGTAAATTAATTTCATTCTTAGGGAGTGCAATTTGTTTCACAGTATGCATTACTTTACCTTTGTTGTTCTATTTGAAATTGAATTCTGATGAAATAGGCTCCTGGGAAGCAATTTGTATCAAAATAGGGGTATTAGTATCTATTTTAGCTGCTGTATTGGGTACATATGCATCTATTGCTTTAGAAATATCCCAATGACTTAAATCAAACTTCTTTCATATCGTATTAGACTTAGGAATCAAAAAGTCTGCGTATTTTTTGTTAACTAAAGATAAATAACAAATTATATCAGTAAAAACATACAAAGTTTACCTTGTAATCAGAATTCCAGTGCAAAAACAGAATTGTTACTTGCTTAGCTGAATTATTGTTTCTTCAATTCATTCATTTTCTTGGTCCACGAAAAGAACTCGTGCTGCTATTCTGTTTGGAATACAAATAACCTTCAAAATCTTGATCTTCGTCAATATCTGCCTCATTGGAAAACATATTCGAGGCATACATTAAGTTATCATGCTGTGCTTTAGCTAAATATTGCGCCATGACTTGAGAGCCAGAAGTTGAGTAAGGATTTTTGGCATTCACAGGTATTGTTGCATATTGAGGCATTTGAAAATAACGCACTTGTTGCTGAGGTCCCTGGTAATAATATTGAGACTGCGGTATAGCACTTTGTGGATAAAATTGGTTAACTGGTGCGTGAACATAGGCAGATGCATACATCGGGCTAGCTCTGTAAGCTGATGAAGAATTTGTTCGCGGAATCTGCGGCATAAGGTACATTTGCTGGTGTTGGACAAATGGAGATGAAGGATACTTTTGTTGCTTGTTGTAACCCACGTAACCTGAGTTTAATGATAAGCTTGACGAATTTCTTGAAGATTTCTTTAATCCAATTGACGCGTCAGCTGAATTATACTTATTGTGATAAACCTTTTGATATCTTGAGTGGAAATGAACATTACCTTCTGCATTGCGACCAGGAGACATTTTTTTGGCACTTTCCTTGTTACTATTGTAGGCTGTTGTTGATGTTGTATCATCTGATCCAATAATGATGGAAACATCATCTTCATCTTCATCTTCTTCCTCTTCTTCTGCTTCTTCTATTTCCCTATCCAGTAATTTCTCTGATGATCCATCAACCAGTTCGAATAAACCTTCACTAGCTACTTCTTCCTTTTGTTTTTCTTCTTTCTTGTCATCCTCAGTTCCATTTTTTTCTTTCTCGATGCCAGAAGTATCATTTATCACCTCAAGTTCCTTATTGCATTGCTTCTCTTTTTCAACTTTACTTATGATTCCAAATACCATTGCAGCCTCTTCATTAATTGTCTCCTCCATATACGCATTAGTTTCATTCATTTTGACGGCATCATCATAAATCTCTGATCTTTGCCTGTTCTTATTCTTTTTCTTGACGCTCGCATGTAATTGGTGCTGGAATTGTTGATAAGTTGAACCTACTGAACCATTCAACTTCTTTCTGAACGAAAATTTAGGCGGATTGCCACATCTATCCTTAGCAAAACTGATCTTAAAACCTTTATACTTTTTGAAAAAATCGACACATTCTTCCTCTGACTCAATCGCTTTGAACATCTTTCTCAACTTACTTAAAGCAATTTCTTCATCATTCTCAAAAATTTCAACTACTTTGATGGCATCCACTATGTTTAAAAAATTTAAAAATCCACAATCTTTGTTATGGTAGAAATTGATTTGTTCCAACTCACCAAACTTACTGAAATCTTTTCGTAAAGTTGATTCATCCGGCAATTTTGCCTTCTCTTCTGGTAGTTCTCTTTGATCCTTTATTAGCTTGATACCTATGTATACATTTCTTGAAGCTCCCGCAGTCACTGCTAGACTAACTTCACGTGATATTGGTCCACTATGCTGTTTTGCCCAACCAACGGTAACATCATATCCATGAATAATTAACTGATGTAATACTTGATGGTTCAAATAAAATTTCAATGCTATATTAAGATCAACAAACGTAATGAAGCAAACTTTCTTTTCAGGACGATAATTAATAGCCTCAACTAAACCACCCGCTCTCACATTATTTGCAATTTCTTCGATTGATGTATTTGGATGCAAATTTCCCAAATAAATTGTTCTATTGCCAACGTTCATGGGATCGGGGTTTATTTGATAGTTTCCAACTAGTGCACCTGCTGCTGCAGCACTAGTTGCAGTTGCAACTAAGTGCTGTGGTAACATTGGCGTACCAGGAGTAGGTTGTTGTGCTACCTGAAGCAAATGAGGTATAGAATTATGGTTATGCAATGGTGGATACCTAGGGATACTATGAAATCTTGCATTTGTTGAAGCTGATGAATACCCATTATGACTTAGCAATGATGAAGAAGGATAATTCTCCTCAGAACTATCAGCTAAATGTCCGTGATTTTCGATATTTTCATCAAATATTGGGTCATCTGAATTGTTATTGGTTAATGGTAAAGGTGACTCTAGGGAAGGTGAACCATCAATAATAGATGAATTGGGGCTTATGGGATCAAGAATACCCAAACCATTGGATTGCTCTAATATTGGAGGATTTATAAAGTTTTCTAAATCAGATTCTGTTGTCAAGACATCAACATGAGACTTTACTACTGAAGTTTTCTCGTCATGAGCATATTCTGATGATTTGTCAACAGCAAAAGAGTCACTTATACCTGAAATTTTATTTTGATTTTGATTTTGATTTTGATTGGCTATTTCGTCAATCAATTCGCTCTGTTCCTCCGGGATATTTTGAAATTGGCTTGTATGTCTTTGATTTACTGAGCTGGAACTCGAAGAGTGAGACAAAAAACCTTTTTTTCTGGAGTGTTCGTCTACTTGTGTGCGATCACATCTATCTTTATGAAAAGAAATCTGACTGAATTTGATGTCATACCTGGAATTAACCTCGTTAATATCTTTAGATGAAGCTCTTCGCTTAGTAAATCCTTCTTTGTTATTCATTATCTTCTGCATATCATGCTGAATTCTTCTCAAATAGTTTTCATAGGTTTTTATTGCTGAATCTATGGACGTGAAATGAACCAAAACCTTCCCATAAAGTCTAGAATCTGCCTCATTTTGATTATTGCTAACATTTATTTTAAAATCTTCAACCTCACCAAATTTATTGCATTGATTACTTATGAATAATTTAATTTGATCCAATCTGATGTTTGGAGTAATTTCGTCAGGTAAATTATCTTTAACGGAAAATTTGATAAGAAGACACCGCGTGGCATTAAAATCCAAGATGTAGTTTAGTGTTTTCAATTTAATGAAATCCTTATTTATTGGAGATGAAGCAACGGATGATGAGTTGTTATTGTTAGTATTGGTACATGTTACCCCATTACCCGTATTGTCATTCAATTGGATTTTTAAATATTTTGAATCTTTCAAAGAGTTTTTCAATTTGGTTAAATTGTTGATATTCTTTAAATATTTCAAGTGAAATAATATAGATATTTTCGAATTTATAAAAGAGATGTAACAAATCTTCAACGTTTTGGAAACATTCGGATCTTTTACCTGTATGGACTTCGGTGTTGATTTGGAAAACATTTTGCAATACTCTATTGGCCCATAATCAATTTCATTTAGTAATTCATTCAAAGACAAATCTTCCGATAAATTTTTCAAGATAACTGTTCGAGAGAGATTCAATTGATCGAGGCTATAATTCAAGAGTGAGTTGGAAGATGCATTTGAAGATAATGTTGAATTATTTAGCGGTGTTAGAAATGATGATGCCGTAACATTTCCATTTCTATTATAACTATTTCCGCTGTTGCTTCCATTATTGTGGTGATAATGTTGATATTTTCGTGAATGTATTTTTGATGTTGAATCTACTGGAGAAGGTATCTGGGAGTGGTGAAATGGATAGGAGCTATGAACTTGCTGATGTGGATGCAAAGGATGCGAGGTAGCAGGATTATTGAAGTAGGGAGAATTCATTAACAAATTTGAAGGAATCATTGAATGGCCATAAGCCAAATCTAAGGGGGTTAGCGGTACATGCTGTCCATTTGTCGTAATTCCTGTTTGATGTAAATGTAAGGAAGGTTGAATATGAGATGGAACCTCAATTGATCGATGCTGACTTGAGTAGTATACTGGCTGGTACATGCTTAAAGTGATATCAAAATATAGATGAAATTCAGACAAACTAATGAAACTTTTTTTGTGAAGTAAAACAAGTGGATAGTTAAGCAAAATCAAAATTGAAAGAATCTACTAAGAAAATTCAACTCGAGTGTTTCAATAATTTCTAGAAGTGAAAGCCAGGTTTTCAATTTAGAAAAGTGTGGGTCCAAGTTTTTCGCTCGTTATTTTGTTGGTGTTTTTTCTCAGAAAAGTAGATTTCTCCTTTACTTGTGGAATGTAGAACCAAAAAAAAAGTTTCTAAAATTAAATCTGCAATAAATGAAATCAATTTGCCTGAATCAAGGTAGGATAAGTTCTTGGTTGGATTTTAAAGAAGGGTCCTAGAATATATATAAATCAAATTCTGAATTCAATGCAAGACCCCCCAAGTATCAAAGAATTTATAAAATTTGAAAATAGATAAGAATGGCTTTACCACTGACTTGTTCACAAACTAGTCAACTTAATTGAATTATCTAGCCACTGACTCTAAACGAAATAAAGAATTTTGTAGAGCAATAGTCTATTGGGTGTACTATGCTACTAGCCAGCGATTCTCCTTTCTAGTTGTTCAACTTGTACAAAATTAATTGGTGATATTTTTTTTGTGATCGAGGCTCTCTGAAAATAAAAAAAAGCTTGGTCTGGAACGCTTGAATTTCAATACCTAGCTTGTGATAGCAACGTGACGTTGAAGTTAGACAAAATTGTTCTTGTCCAGGATAGTAACTCAAAAAGTGAAACGTTACTGTTATGTTCTACCTTTCGCGTTGATTTTCTGTTTATAACTAGATAGCCTTGACTGAGGGTCTAGCAACAAGTTAGCCTCCAATACCTTGCAACAAATATGTTGAATGTGCTCTTCTCGTGATAAACCCTCAACCTTTGCACAGTTTTATCTCTCTATGGTCGAGTCTCTGAATTCTATCAGCTAGATCCTAATATGCTCGTCGGGCCCTTGCGGAAAACTTCTTTGGTTGGTACAAATAATACCGAAAAGAGGAATTGAGAAAAAGAAGTGATAATCGGAAGTGAAAACCAGAAATTCCAATAGGAAATGGGTATCAACTTATTATGGGAAACTACTTTCTGAAGTCTCTGAAATGGTGCGTTACAAAATAAATATATTATCCTGAATCCTACAAAAAATATTCTTTGGAGTTACAATATTTTTAAGATACTTTGTTCTGCCCAATTTCTTCGTTTTTCTGGATAGAAATATTCTAGTGGTTATATTTTAACATAGACACGATACATAGACGAGCTAAATTAAGACACGTAAAAGCATTGTCGAGAATTAAAACAACTTAAAATGAAATGAACCGTCTTATTGATTTAATAAAGAACTCATAGGTGAAAGTAAAGTTTGAATATTGTTCAGTTGGCTGGATCACCCTTTATTCAAATAATAACACTGAGCTATTAGCTGATGTATCCGCTTTTTATCATCAAGCTCTATCCTCTCGAATTTGAGCATTTTTTGGTATTTTACAGGTTATAGGACTTTCTTTTTCTTTTTCTTTTTCAATTCAATGGACGCGAGCGGAGAACTTGATTCATCAAGATCCTATTGTATTTTAAGAAGCATTGCTAGAGGTCAGTTCACTTTAGTTCTTCTGATTACAAGTAGAATGGTACTCTGGACTAAAGCAGTGAGATACTGCCCAATATCAATTACCAAATACTCTCTACTAAGTTACACTTTTTCTTCAGGTATAGGTATCTGTAAATAACTCAGTCATAGTTCAAATTTAGATGCAAAACAAATGCAATAAACTAGGAGGCAAATTATTTACCAAATTTCCTTACTGTTGCTTTCTACGTATCTCGGTTAGTAAAACTAGCAATTTTTGATTGTTAAAGAATATTTTGAGGTTCTGGTTAGGTACTGTGTAGCCGGAATTGTGCATTTTGAAATGAATTTACATCTCCTATGTAGACTTTGAGTTCAAAGTTATGCATTCTTATAATCAAACACAGGGGAAGACTATCGTGTGTAATATTTGCAATTAATCACTAGTCCAGTAATTCCATAATGCTCCATTATTGTTATGGTGTTTGCATTTCCGGCTGGCCCGCAATTTGAGAAATTAAACAACCGCGATTCAATTAATAGCGATGAAGCAAGATAAACACTTCTCAAAGTGCATAATAAGGAGGGGCATCCATATTCAATACGATACAGTAGAGTACATCATGTCTAGTTGCTTGATTACAAATTCCTTTTATGAATAATTTTCTTTTAAATAGTTTTGGTGCTTATTAATACAATAGGTATCAGACTGAAGCAGAAAAGCAAAGCTCAAATTTCATTCAAATTATGGTACTATGGGTATTGATCAACCTGTTCTTGATGATCGCCCATTAAAATTGTGTTGACTTTCGGCAAAATACGATTGCGGTAAATTCACAAAACAGAGAAAAAAGACCCTGTACTTTGTTACGTTAAGTAATATGTACACTAAATAATAATCTAATTTGGGGAACTAATAGAACAAGTTCGGAAACTCACCATCCAAACTTTGTATTTCGTACAGCAAAATGTAGGAGAAATATTTTCCTTAAGAATGCAAAATATCGTATGTCGTTCTGATTTCAATGTGGATTTTATTACGATTAGTGGCTAAGATGCAGCCCATATTATGTAACTTTGTGCCACATACTTGGACTTCTTCGGGAGATGGAATATAGTTTGTAACTTAACTTCAAAATCAGAATTCAGAAGGTTCCATACGTGTAATAATTGAGAATGAACATTGGGATAGTAACTTGCGATTAGTCTAAAGTGCAAGATTCTTGATTTTGATGTGAAAAAGTGTTAGCTATTTCTTGTGGCTCTTGTTAATGTCATTCGTATTTCAATTGGCAACTGGCAAGTTGAGCACAGAAAATTTCAAGTGTCAAAAGTATGCGATGGAATTGGAAATGCAAAGTTCTATTCAGAATACTCTTTAGGAGTTAAACAAAAATATCAAGATCTATTGGTGAATACGAAATTTAACCAAAATAAGGATTTCTCAACATTTCAATATTGCAATAAGGAAGCGCTTGGCAAACATATTTGCCGATAGGGTTCGATTCAGTCTGATAAATCTGAGATTCACGAATTCCAATATTGTAAACACTTTGTGCTTAGAAGCCCATATCTGTCCACTTTTTATTATGTATATCTTACTGCCTAATTATCCCTTTTTCGATAAAACTATTGAGTTAAAAGTTTACTATGTACTATTTCGCTACCTCTCATAGCAATGAATTAATTGAAAATTGATGTAGGATACGTGTTTTGTAAGTATCTATTATTTAAGAAATTTCATATTTGAGTTACCTGCAATGAAAATTACGATCCTCAAACTTTTTATTGACGCGAATTAGAAAGTAATCTTACGTGTTCGATACTTCTTTGAAATTGTTTTTCAGTTTTATTTTCGTCTCTGCCCTGTAGTATATTCATTTCATACATGACATTCGTGATAAAACTTAGTCGAAATCATATTTTGTGAATTCTTTCGGCACAAAGTCTTGAAATAAGATTCAGATATTGCAACTGGAGTTGTTAGAATTAGAAAGTAAGTTCTTCAGTATCACGCAAAAAACATGACATATTACACTAAAAAGACGAAGACGAAATCTCTAAAGACAGATTTAAACCTGAAAGTCTTTAGTTCTATCAAATAATTCTATCAGTATTCGAAAAATTTGACCAATAATCTGTTAGAAAGCTGATGAAATGAAAAAAATGATTAACAACTATTTGCGTTTCGGAAATGTAGAAGCTTTACCATCATACAGTATTTTCTTCTGGAGAATTGAACGATGAACAGGATCAAGTTTTCCAAAAGTAGCACCCCACAAAAATAGAATACTTTTAACTTTGCAATGAATTCCTTACTTTGTATTTGAATCAACTGGTTTAGACCATTTTGCACTATCAATACCTTTTCTCAGAGGATTTATGAGCATTTTCTATTTCTAGAATTGCACTTGGATGCTACCCTATATCCATCAATGAAGTAAGAGGTTCAAAAAAAAAATCAAGAAAAACCTTAAGCTCCTAATCAAATGGGTTTTAGATCGGGTTTTAGATAATCAGCATATCCTTCTTCAGGGTTGTGAATCTATCAGTTGTGAAATATTGTTTAGAATTTATCCTATTCGATCGTTTTTTTCCATATTTTTGGAATTCAACCTTGTATAGCTTGTATTCTCCATTGGAATTTATCAGTCTACAATAGCATCGATGAGGAGTTTCAAAATAATAGACATGGTTCAACTTATTAATTTGGAAATTAGAAGATATTTATGAATTGTTGATAATGAAAATTCCCTAACAAACAATGAGTGCTAAATTTGCGCTCTCTTAGTAAAAATATCACTAGAAGTGGCATAGCTGAACCTTTCCAAACTGATGAATACGTGCAACTTCTTTTGAAAATAGCTAATGCTAATATGAATTTAAAAGTTCATCATATTAACTTCATATGAATAATTTTCTTCTATCGAAGCTGTTCAAAAAATAGATCAAAATACGACACCAACCTAATTTCTAACATAGAATGCTAAAAGAAAATCGAAGGCTGTGAAGCAAGTTAAATTACCTTTATTTCCAAATAAGAGGATTATAGATATTTTTTGTTCCGCTTGCTAAGAATATAAATTCCCACATTTATGCCCGATATCAAATATACTTTTGCATTCTCTTAACAGAAAGCATATAAAATCTATGATGTCCAAATGAATATGAATCTTGTTTCAAATCTTACAATAGCTTTCGATAGAAAATGAGTTGGTGTCGGAATTGTAGAACATTTGTCGCATGAAATGTCTGATCTATACTTGCACGACAAATGTCTCCTTTTGATGGAAAATTTTTTTAGAAGACCAGTGAGAAAAAACAAACTTGATTCAACTAGTGCCAATATAAACAGAACATTATCAAGATCTGATCAATCAATCAATCGTAAAATCGATCACTTGTTTGTTCAGTTCTAGTTTTTGTCTATTGCAAGCTTCAGTTATTCACCTTGCCTCAAAAATTATTTTGGTAAACTTTAAGTTTTTGGTGATTCTCGAATTTGTCATTACAGAAAACGGTAAAAAATGGCTCAAGAAGTTCCTACCTTCAAATTAGTTCTAGTTGGCGACGGTGGTACTGGTAAGACTACCTTTGTTAAGAGACACTTGACAGGTGAATTTGAAAAAAAGTACATCGCTACTTTGGGTGTTGAAGTTCATCCATTGGGTTTCCACACCAATTTTGGTGAGTTGAAATTTGATGTCTGGGACACTGCTGGCCAAGAGAAATTTGGTGGCTTGAGAGATGGCTACTACATCAATGGTCAATGTGGTATTATTATGTTTGATGTAACTTCGAGAATTACCTACAAAAATGTTCCAAACTGGCACAGAGATTTGGTTCGAGTTTGTGAAAATATTCCAATCGTTTTATGTGGAAATAAGGTTGATGTGAAGGAACGTAAAGTCAAAGCAAAGACAATCACTTTCCACAGAAAGAAAAACTTGCAATATTATGATATCTCTGCAAAATCAAACTATAACTTTGAAAAGCCATTTTTGTGGTTAGCTAGAAAATTAGTTGGCAATCCACAATTGGAATTTGTTGCTTCACCTGCTTTGGCTCCTCCTGAAGTACAAGTTGACTCTGATTTGATGCAAAAGTATCAACAAGAAATGGAGCAAGCTACTGCCTTGCCATTGCCTGATGAAGACGACGCTGACTTGTAATCTGAGTGTTCGATCGGGTTTAACATCATTTATATTTTTGATTATCTAATAAGCAATAGTAATCGTTCAGGTAGTTATTTTATACATCATCTACATTGAAGTGTATAGAAATGTTTATAGTATCAAAGTATTTTATTCATCAAGTACTCCATTTTAGACTAAGCCTCATTTATGTGGAGGTATATCTTAACAGTCCTCTTCTGCTATAGATCTCTGATAATCTTCCGTATTATTTATCACAGATGGAGGAGGTATAGGAAAACCTACTAGATTTGGCGGTGGTGGTAAATACAAATTTACACCACTTTCCATTCCTTCGCAAATTTGTTTTACCTCTGTGTAATCATCTTCTATTTCGCGAGGATTGTTCAATATTCTATCATCTGATTCTTGAGCTCCAGGTGCGCATCGATTAAGTTTACACATTGTCATTTCGTATGATAATTCGTTTGGATTCCAGGATTCCAGTTCTTTGGCCTTCGATTCATAATAATTACAATAATATCGTATATGATTTTTACCAACTAAATGAGACTTGCGAACACTCATTGTATCATGAGTAAGATAAGATTTACAATAATCACAGTAGAATTTTGGCATTATAGGAGTTAAAGAGCAATTAGTTAGTGTTGCGACATCGATGTGAATAGTTTCTGAAGTCTCATGAAAACATAAAGCACGTGATGCAATTTGAAACTTTGTGTAAAGTTGTTATTGACCAATTGAATCTTTCTATAAGGAAAGTAGGCAACTTTTTTAGGTACACGACTTTTTTGTCATAATTTAGATAGAAAGCATTATTTCGTTGAACCAAGCTTTTGTTACTGGACCCGACCGACATTCGGAGAGGGAGAAAAAATTTGTAACAAGATATCTTTACGTTCAGCCAAAAAGTGAATCATATACTATAAAATACAAAAAGGAACCATGTTCAGACAAGTAATTGTATGTGTTAATTAGCATTGAGTATTATTATGCTGGATTATATTTGTTATTTGGAAGCAATACCCAATTTGGGTAAGATCACTGCAATGACTGTCAATTAGCAAAACTTTTGTTGAAACCTTGAAACCATGTACAAAAAACTAAAGAAGGTTTTGACCGGCTGTTGCGAATATGATTATTAAGTGGTTAAGAAGTTCAATGTAAATGCTTTCCAGTTGGATATATAATTTAGCAGGTTAAAAATTTGACTAACCATAACTAGAGATTATCATCGAAAAGATTATTTTCATTTACTCCAAGAAGAAGCAACTTAATCGGAGATTTATATGTCCTGCAAATCAAGGCGTTCAAACCACAAGCACTTTCACAAACTGAAATTGATAGCGCTGTAAAGGCATTCCAATTGCCATCCAAGCCCTCAGTTCCACAAGCTGAATTTTCTACTGATGCACTTAGCCAATATGAAACTTCTGATGTTGAAACTGACTCTAGTCCTTCAGCAGCTAATGGAGTTGCAGTTGAAGAAGACTGGTTTGTTTTTGATGAATCTGAAGAGGAACATTAAAAAACATCGGGAAAGTAGTGATTCACCTCTCTTAGAAATCCCTATTTTAGATGCATATAAGTAATTAATAAATGAAGAAAGTTTGAGCTACAATGCAAAGTATTTGTGGATATATGTTAGGTAAATTGAATGTTTAGCATTTGGAAGTAGTGTTTTGATTTAACCGGTACGAAATTAATTAATGAACTATTTCGAAATACATATAGAAAATGAAAACAAGACTAATAACTACGACGTGCTCTCTTGTTATAACATTATATCTTTATAGAATGTGTAATGTTAAGTTTTTGCTGCCTTTAGGATCTTGCTCACTTGTTTTCATTTTATCTTTTTCCAAATCAAAAACAAATACACGCAGAATATTACAACTAAAGAAACGTGATGCTAGATACTGAACCGATTAAAAATGCATCAGATCTTATCAATTCAATGTTATTATCTCGAACCTATATCGATACTAAGTTGAAATTTGCATCTATTGACTGGAACGAATTGGTAGAGGATCAAATTTTGAAGACGCCAGAATTGAAGCAGTTAACAATAACAGATACTATATTTAAAAACGACAAAGCAATAATCAATATTATTCATTCTTTATTATCTGCATTGGACAGAAATAGATTGCAACAGAAAGCTTTCAATCGAAGCAGTTTCCAAAAAGACCAAACAATCAATTCTTTGAATAAAAAGATTGATCAATTGGAAAAGAAACTAAATCAGCTGGATGATAACCTTAAGAAAGCTACTAAGGTTCATCAAAATATCTTCCAATATGAGATTGGAAAATTGAAGAAAACTAATCGATTGCAAGGACAAGAATTATTAAAATTAAAGATTTGGACACAGGAAGTCAAACAAAAGTATCGGGTTCAGATGAAGAAGAAAACAATGGAAGTAGAACTACTAAAAAACAAGTTATTGGATAAACGAAATCTTTCATCGACTATTGAGTATGGCATCTCATTGAACCAACCCGCAACAAGCACTAACCATGATAATACAAATGGGAACTGGATACATAATAATAACCCTATTTTTGAGAATAGTTTTGGATTTATTGCAAATCCAACACCCATATTTGATAAACAATCGATTTTATTAGATGAACAAAAACAACTATCAATAAACTTAACTAATGTAATAGAAAGCTTAGCAAAGGAAAATTTGAAATTCACAAATTTTACTCGTGAATTGAATCATTATTTGGGGGATGTCAACAGTGCATTGAAAACAAGTCTGGATAATATCGAAACCCAAGAAAGCATACCGAATCCTACCAGTTTCATTCACCTAGATAAAATGATCAATATTGATTCCGAAACATTTGAATCGTACTTCCACAATCTAGAATCGTTTGAAGTACTAACAAAGCCTGTCATCCACAATAGTTACGCTCTATATCATAATATTTCGGAAATCTTGATGCTCCTACGAATCCCAGATGACAATATGAACCAAAAAGTAAAACAATATAAAAAAGAATTAGAAATTATGACTTCAAATTGGAAACATGCTTTGAGCACTGCGGAAAACTGGAAGAATTTGCATCAGAAGTACTTAGATAATAATACCTAGTGAATTGTAGTAGACATAGCACTACATCTTCTACATGAAAAACCCCAGACTCTTCCAATTTCATCTTCAATTTAAAATTTGGAGTTCATTGTTCTTGTTTCCGTGGGAGCACCACTGATACCAAAACAACCACTAATTCTTCTTCTGCAACATGAAAAATGAAGCCCTGAACCAAGGTTTTTAATCTTCTCCTAATTTCCAATTGATCTCGAGTTCAACTTTTATACGCGCTTATGACTTGTTGTGTTTGTGAGTTTTATCAGAAAAGTGATTCCTACCTTCATAGTCATTATTATCCTAGTGAAATTTATCCTTTTGTTCATTATATTGCTTATTTTCAAAGGATAATGCCTTTAAACCTTTAAATGAGATCAGATAACCATTTCTTCGTTTGGTTGCAGGGGTCAAGAAATTCTAAAATTGCAGTTCTGTGACACAGAACTTCTTAATTTTTTAGAGAAAACATTAATTCTTCTCCGAAGGAAAGTGTATATTTGTTATAATCACCCAAACTTCTTCATAAAGAACTAGTTAGATTTGTATTGATAAATTGATAAGCTTGGATTAATCTTAACTGGTACTATTCCTATTTTCGTTGAAGATATATTATCTTCTTAGCTGAACTAAAGTTGAATATGTGCTCTGAACTCATAATGGATACTTCTATGTTCTATATATATGTAAAAATATTGTTAGTTAACTATATTAGTATATTTGAAAGAATATTTGCTATATTTATAAATCGGTTTACTTTCATAAGCATAATCAAATTTGAAGCATATTAATGTTTCTGTACTTCCTATATAACAATAACGTTTCAGATATGTTTTTAACAGCATTGGTGAAAACTAAACGTTATAATCACAAAACAATGCGAGTTAAGATTAGAGAAAAATTCTTTCTCCGAGACAAAATGGTTGTTAGCTCAAGTCTCAAAAATAAAAGAATTGGATGAACTGTCAAATAAAACGTTGGAAATTTGGGTGTCAATTGCAGGGGAAACAATGTACTCATGTGATTCCAAAAGATCTTCGAAATTATCGGAATAAATATTAGCAGAGTTTAACGATAATATTTTGATATCCCGGAAACGTTGTTCAATTAAATCCCCGTATCTATGACGACTCCAGCGATTGATGGGCATTTTATTGCCAGCAAAGGCAATTAAAGAGTCATAGGAAGTTTTCGAATCTTCATATTTAGAGATTCCAACAGAAGGGTACCAAGTTGGGACTTGCAATGAAAGAATTTCCGCAAAGTATTGAACTATTTCGAAACTAAAAGTTATTCTAGGGTCATCAGTCTTCTCAGTATTGAAGTATCTTTCAATAGTATTCCACGAGGATGGTGGAAGGGTCTGAAGGGCAAAAATTCCTCCAATCTCTGAACTAGTAAAGTGTTGAAGGACATTATTGAGCAACATCATCATGTTTATATCACCAAATTCATCATAAGTATTCAATTGATTGATGACCTGAGCGGCCTCAGTAAATGTAAGCCTTCCAAACACTTCATAGAGGGCATGATAATATTCTTTACCTACTTTGAAACCAATTCGTTTCCGAGATTCTTCACAAATAGAATTGTTAATACCACTGGAAATAACAGAATCCAATTGCAGTGTTAAAGTTTTTTTTACTTTTTTAGGGATATCAGGATGAAAAATAAAATCGGAGTCCAGGAAAACATCAAGATAATCAGTAAGGCAAAGACTGGAGCAAGTAAGCCGGAAACTTGTGTTCCACTCATGATAGTTGTGCGAACCTTCAAGTTTAGGATTGGAAGCAAAAGGGGAGATACGCCTTTTCATAACATGTTTAAGATCATCAATCATCTTCTTAGCTGATCTAAAGTTGAAAACATATTTGGAGCTCATAATGGATACTTCTATATTTTACATGTATGCAAATATATTGTTAGTTAACTTTATCAGTATATTTGAAAGAATATTTGCTTTCTTTATATACCGTTTTCCTTCATAAGCATAATCAAATTTGAAACATATTAATATTTGATGTTAATTGATTTGTATAGACAATTTTGTACATACTTTATAACAATGTTTCAGATCCGTTTTAACAGCATTGACATTGTTTTCTAATCATTGATTAAACGTTACTAGCACAAAAAGTTTAAGTAGTTGAGCTATCTGGCGTGAAAACCGTTCTAAGAAAGTTGATATTTAATTATCCATAAACTCTATATATATATTACTTTGATAAATTGATGGGAATTTACAACTACTTGGGCAATCAGGTAAAAAGTGCGAAGTCACAATGCGACATCTGAATGACCAAAAAAGATTTCGCAGGTAATTCAAAATGCCTAAAGTGAAGCTTTAGAATGATGAACTGAAGATTTTGCGATTGATTGTGAGAAGACGGTGATAATTCACTTCCATAAATCTGTCCTCGTTATTTTAGCGTTAGCGATGAAATGATCGAACTCATCCTCAACATTTGACGGCATACCTGATTGATATTGATCTTCCTGTTTCAATTTTTCAAGCTGTTTCTGTTCTCTTAATTCTTTATATTTTCTATTCGCTTTCTTAGTCTTGCTTTGCTTTACTTTTTGGGCACGATTCAATAGCACCGAGTTACGGCTAGACTCCGGGTTATAAAAATCATCCAATTTAGAAGCAAGAATTTCACGTGCCCGCTTCCGATTACTTTCTTGAGATCTCGAATATTGGCATGTAACTACTATACCGGTTGGTCTATGAATTAGTTGTACCTTGCTATTGGTTTTGTTAATTTTCTGTCCCCCTGGTCCTCTCCCACCTTTAATAAACTTTTCCTCAAGTTCGTCTTCTTTGATTAACCATTTTGGTCGTGGGGGTAATTTATTCTTCTTTGGTAATCCTAGCAGTTGCGGAGACGTTGAAAAGTATCTACAACCCTTAAGAAAAGGCAGGATACATCTTTTCATGTAGAAGATGCAAAGAAATGTTGGATTGCTTGAGCTTTTCTTGCTTCCCTTTCATTCTTAGAGCTTTCAGTTATTAGTCACATGACAAAATATCACGAGGATATTGTTAGATTGAACGCGATATAAATCCAATTTATCCTAATCGGGAAAGTTGATTAGCACAATTCTCTTAAACACGTCCCTATAATTTTTCAATTGATTTTCCTTTTCTTCCCAGAGATTCTAGTTCTTTATCCTTTTGCTTTGAAAACGAGTTTCATTCCAATAAATAATGTCCTTCGATGGTACTGAGGTTTATGGTGCGCAAGTATTGCAGGGAGAAGAACCACATGATAATTCATACAATGAGATAACTAAGGCTTTTCGTTCTTTTATCTTGGAGTTTAGGTTGAACACTCAGTTCATCTACAGAGAACAGCTTAGAGAGAACTTAATGATCAATAATTACTTTTTAAAAGTGGATTCTGAACACCTTATTGGATACAATGAAGAGTTGAACAAGAGATTATCAGATGATCCTGCTGAAATGATTCCCTTATTTGAGAATGCAATTACAGAGATAGCAAAAAGAATTGCATATTTATCTAAAGAGGAAGTACCGCAAGATTTTCCAAACTGTCAGTTAATATTATATTCAAGTGCAAGCAAAACTTCAATTAGACATTTAGATTCGGATCATATTTCAAAAATTGTTAGAGTAAGCGGTATAATTATATCTGCATCTGTCTTATCTTCTAGGGCTACTCAAGTACAATTAATTTGTCGTGCTTGTAAGCATACAATGAAAACTAAAGTTAAAAGTGGGTTTGGACAGATTCAATTACCAAAATGTCAGAGCCCACATAATGCTGATCCTTCATCCCAACAAGAAAAATGCCCACCCGATTCTTATGTTGTTGTGCATGATAAATCAATATTTGTTGATCAGCAAGTTATGAAATTGCAGGAGTCACCAGATATGGTTCCTGTTGGAGAGATGCCTAGACACATTCTTTTGCAAGCGGATAGATATTTGACAAACCAAGTAGTTCCAGGAACAAGGGTCACAATAGTTGGTGTATACTCAATTTATCAAGCCAAACAAAGAGCACAGGTTGTAAATACAGTCGCTATTCGTCATCCATATTTAAAAGTTTTGGGTTATCAAACTGAGTTAGATAATGGAGTAAATGGCCAAGGTGTGGTTTTTACTGAAGAAGAGGAAGAGGATTTTTTGAGGTTGTCTCGCTTACCTAATTTATATGAAGTTTTTGCCAATTCAATTGCTCCTTCAATTTATGGAAACGAAGATATCAAAAAGGCAATTGCTTGCTTGTTGATGGGTGGCTCAAAAAAGATTTTACCAGATGGGATGAGATTAAGAGGCGATATTAATGTATTATTATTGGGAGATCCTGGTACCGCTAAATCTCAATTATTAAAATTTGTTGAAAAGATTGCTCCAATTTCTGTATACACGTCTGGTAAAGGTTCATCTGCTGCTGGTTTAACTGCCTCAGTACAAAGAGATCCTCAAACTCGAGACTTTTACTTAGAAGGTGGAGCCATGGTTTTAGCAGATGGTGGTGTTGTTTGTATCGATGAATTTGACAAAATGCGAGATGAAGACCGAGTAGCTATTCATGAAGCAATGGAGCAACAAACCATATCAATTGCAAAAGCAGGCATTACAACAATATTGAATTCAAGAACTTCCGTTTTAGCTGCAGCAAACCCTGTTTTTGGGAGGTACGACGAGTTTAAAAGCCCCGGTGAAAATATTGATTTCCAAATCACGATTTTATCAAGATTTGATATGATTTTCATTGTAAAAGATGATCATAACGAAAGTAGAGACATGTCCATAGCGCAACACGTTATGAATGTGCATACCGGAGGAAAAACACAAGAACAGCAAGAAGGTGAAATATCAATTGAAACAATGAAGCGGTATATTCAATATTGTAAATTGAAGTGCGCACCACGTTTGAGTGCCGAAGCCTCAGAGTTGTTGTCATCTCATTTTGTATCTATTAGGAGAAGGTTGCAAATCAATGAAGCCGAGATGAATGAAAGATCATCTATTCCTATAACTGTTAGACAGTTGGAGGCTATTATTCGTATCACAGAGTCTCTAGCAAAATTGAGATTATCATCAGTTGCAAATGAAGAGCATGTTCAGGAAGCTATTA
Organism: Scheffersomyces stambukii; assembly: GCA_002245345.1. NCBI lineage: Eukaryota > Fungi > Ascomycota > Pichiomycetes > Serinales > Debaryomycetaceae > Scheffersomyces > Scheffersomyces stambukii. Next base: position 41,516 of record NBZC01000016.1, read on the forward strand.
GATTGTTCACTGCTTCGACAATGGATGCTGTTGATCAAGGAGTATTGAGTGATGGCGTAAGTGATAGCTCTTTGAATTCAGAAATCAAAAAAGTAGAACAAGAGTTGAGAAGAAGGCTCCCAATAGGCTGGTCTACTGCCTATAGAACATTGCGGAAAGAATTTGTTGAATCAGGGAAGGCAAGTTCAGGAGCTCTTGACAAGGCGTTGTATTTATTGGAAAGGCATGAGGTGATAAGATTTAGGCATCAACGGCAAAATATCCTTCGAGTTGGTGTATAAATATTTGCTTACTTTAGCTACTTCATTTCCTTGTACAATAGAATTCACGCTTTATGTGAAAATATGGATTGCCCAATTAATATGCATTTGTAACATAGTAGTCTAGATAAAATACCCACTTAATTACGCTTTTAGTATAATGATTATTGAATCGCCTCGTAAGAAAATTTTTGACATGAATCTCTCTCTAGAGACTGATTTTATTCCTTTACCCTTACTATTCTTAATAGTTTCTGTCCACAATTCCTTGACATTCTCTAAGATTAAATTACAATGTCTATCAAACGCTTTCACTTTTCCTATCAATTTATGATTATTCCTGCAAGATATAACTAAAGGTGAATTGTTGTTTATGGCATTTTGGATTAGGGACATTGGGCCATGAGCAAACTCAAAATCTTCAAGTTTTTGAAGCTCTAATTCTGTCAACTCTGATCGAGGTCGATCAAGTAATTCACTGTAATTATGTTAGTAGATAATTTCAGTAGTATAAACTAGTTAAACATACCTCATTTATGTACGTTTGTCTTTCTAGCGAAAGTATCTTTCTTTCCTAATGTTTGAAAACCCAGAATTAAACCCCAATCAATTGTGCAATTTACACTACTTAATAAATTCGTGTATGAAAAATTACTTACAGCTATTGAAACTATAGTTTTTCTTCTAACTAATAACCTGTTATTTATGGCTAAAGGGTGCTGTGAGAGAACACCCTCGCTTAATTATATTCTCTATGCGGTCCTTTAAGACTTTTGAATCACATTCAACGGTTAATGTGTGATAATTGATTTTTGCAACGTTTTTTCCCACTCTAATTTCGGCAGTTTCATTACTCTGATTGGTTAAACTGTCTCCAAACTGGGCGTTGAGCAATATTGATATTCTTCTTATCCTGTTTGATATATCAGTTTGTGCATGTGCAAATTTGTGAAGTGGATTAACATCAATCACGGTATCTTCCCTTTTTAATTGCCCATGATTATGTACATCTGTAGATAGTCTTACAGAAGCAGGTGAAGAATCAATTGAATACAATATAGCCACCACGCTATCCGCCAAAGAGTCGGCTAAGAGATTATCATTGATCCATTCAATACTGAGGTACAATCCGGGTCCTTTTGTTCTTTCAACAACAATGTCAACCATATCCATAATTAGGCACTCCCATTCTTCTTCGTCATCGTTGAGTACAGTAATATATCCAAACATTTGTTCCAAATGCCATACCATAAGCGGTATGTCGGCATTGATCCTTAGATTAACCACAGATTTAACGATAGATGTCGACAACTGTGAAAATTCATGCAAGTCTTGCAATTGAAGAAGATTCAAGTCAAAATCCTTCGATACTAACACACCCGAGATTCTTTGACCAGTATTTAAAATTTCAACATTTCCAACCTCTCTATCCTCTATCGCAGCAACATTATTCTGTCCAGAAAGAGCGTTTTCTTGTTTTTTCTCTTCATCACTTTGTTTATCTATCTCGGGCGTTTCTATTATTTCTTCTTTACTTTGTTCAACTTTTTCATAAATTTCTTGCTTAATTGCGAATAATTGTTCTTGTGCCAAGGCACCCAACACCTTTGCAACTTTTAATCCTTTGAACGGTATTTTTAAATCTTCACAATTCTTGGGATTGAACACTTTCACTTCTTGTTCTGTTCCCTTCCTTAACGAATATTTACTTAATAATGCCGATTTCAATCTTCCCATAGGAACAGAATCTCCATGGACCAATATAATCCTGGATGGTGCCACTTTTTCTATGAATTCAGTATTCTGTTGGAAATCAACGTGAGCCGCGAATGAAATTTCTTCAATACCTATTCTTCTTGGAATTGTCATATCTGGGTTGAGAGCTGATTGAATTGTATGAGGTTCTTTTAATAGATTTTTTGCCATTGTCCCCTCGACGGAATATCCAGTTAAAATTACTTTATTCTTGGGATCAGGAGCCCATTTTTCCAACAACTGTCGTGATACACCAGCTTGCAACATTCCCGGTGTTGCAATTACCACAGAAGGGCCAAAATCTTGAAATTTTGATAAGTCTTTGATAGACTTGATAAATTTGAAATCAAATGGATTTGCTTTCTGTCCTGACGATGAAGCAGAAAGTCGGATTTTGTCATTCATAATACTTGTATAAGTTTCGTATACTGCCAAACACTTCCTAGCCAAATTCGAAGCATAGAATACACCGATACTTTGTAGATCTTCGTTATTACTCCAATACTCCTCCAAAATCAAGAGTAACTCTTGAGCATTACCAAGTGCAAATACGGGCAATAACACCCTACCACCTTTTGTGAGAGTCGCATGAATGGAAGTAATCAACTTATTTTCAAGGACAGATTTTGATTCAAGAGTACCTGTGCCAAAAGTAGATTCTGTAATTAAAATATCAGGTCTTACGGGCGGAACTTCAGCGGCATGTAAGTGTCTATTCTCTTCCCGTGAATAATCACCAGTGAACAAAATCTTCAAACCTCCAATTTCAATTAAGTACATACAGGCTCCTAAAACATGGCCTGCATGGAAAGCAGTAAATCTTATGCCGTCAATCTCCAAAGTAGAATGGTAATCGATAGTCTCTATTCTATCAAATGATCCCATGATATCGTCATCCGTGTATAAGTTGCTTGAAGAAGTATCATTTCCTTCACTTTGTGAGGCTCCGATGGATGTCACTCTGACGAAATCCTGAAGAAGCCATCTATATATTGCTTTAGTAGCATGTGTCATAAAAACCTTTCCTTTGAAATTACTGTGTTGCATTATATAAGGCAAGGAACCAGCATGATCCAAATGAAAATGACTGATTAAAAGTATATCCACCTTAGATAAATCGTATTCATCGTAAAACGGAAAGGAGGAATGGCCACTCAATGCTGGGTGGATACCAGCATCCAACATGATTACTTTATTCTTATACTCTATTATATGACATGATCTACCCACTTCATTACAACCGCCAAGTCCAAAGAACCTAAAGCTTTCTTCATCAGGTGGCTCAGTTTTTGATGCCATGATATAAATTCAACTGGTCTTCCTTTTTCTTGAAAGAATCATTGAGCACTTTTTTTTGATAAAGAAAATCCATCTATGGTTTTGAAGAACGAGTACGCATTTGAGACAGACACTAATCTCCAGTGTTGTTTAGATATGAAAACACGATGAAACTCAAGCTCCATGCCCAGAGTACCGAGACTTTGAAGTTAGCATTGTCATTGATCAGCCAACTAAGAAGATTTGTTGTATTGAAGTTCACACCCACGCAACTCCAAATCATCCTGATAAATGGGCTGTCTATGACCTCTGAACCCCGAGTCTGGTGCAAGATACGACTTGCCAGCATATTTGATTCAATTGAAATCGAGAGCGTACAGGAGAATATTATATTATTAGAAATTAATATTGAGTTATTGATGCAAACGTTGAAGTATTTCGACAAGGCGAATAGCAATGGCCTAATTATTCGATTACAGAGAAAAGATTTCAAAGGCAGCGAAAGTACAAGTATTTCTACGGGAAGATTGGCATCATTAGCTCTATTTTATTCAAATATTAATTCAAATACTAATATTATTAATCAAACTTTTAAAATACCAGTCCGAATACTAAAGAATGCAAATGTTCTGGCCATGCTAGTAGAACCACAATTGTCTGAAATACACTCCATAGTGAAGTTACCTCAGGAATTTGCTGCATTGCACAGAAGATTGGATAAGTTCAAGAAAGCTTTTGGAAATGAAACGGTAACCATTAGAATAGATCAAGAAAATGATGGGCATCTAGGGTTTATTGTTGAGGAAGAAGGAAAGTTTCTTGTAACACTAAGCTGGAACAGTAGTCTTGATATCCAAAAGCCTGGGCCCTCGGTCAGATCAAAGAGTTCTGCTGTACAAAAGTTAGTAGAAAAGGCAACGTCCTTAGGAAATAGCTTATCTGAAGAAAATACCAAGGAACTTGCCATCCGGTTGAAGGATTTACAAATGGCTTCTAGAATAGTGGGAACTTGTCACACGGTAGAACTTCTAGTTGGAGACAAAGATTGCACACTATATAGTTTTCTTGACGATGACGAGGATACGGAGATTATATATCACATATCTGGAATACAGGTAAATAGTTTTGGAGAAGTTTGAACTTGCAATGCAGAATATTCACTGCTTAGGGAAGCCTCTTGCAACATTTGATATGGGGTCAATGGAGTCAGAATTGAATATTAAATAGCCTTTTTACACGAAATCAGGAGTTAACTACTCTAGGCTGAAATTGATACATAAAACTGCAGAAATCCCCAGAAAACAAATTAGTTAGTTTCGTGGTAGCGTAACTGTATCGGAATTAAAGTGCTGGGATTTGATTTTACGAGAGCGAAAAAGAGTCATTTTTAGATTTTTTTTTGCCTCAGTTATTAACAGAAACAAAGAATACTCACCGAAGGATAACGGTAATGTCAGAAGATAAAAGCTTAAACCGTGAAGAACCAAATTATTTTGGCCCAGGTCCAGCATTGTTGCCGACTTCAGTTTTGCAACAAGCTGCTGTCGACTTAATTAGCTATGGGGATGATGGCATTGGGATCGGTGAAATTTCTCATCGTTCCAAACCTGCAATTCAAGTTATTGACGAAACCAAGGCAAATTTGATCGAATTGTTGGATATTCCCGATAGTCATGAAGTATTTTTCATGCAAGGCGGTGGAACAACTGGTTTTTCCTCGATAGCTTATAACTTGATTGCCAATTATGCCAGAAGAACTGGAAAAAAAGGAAAAGCAGCATACGCAATTACGGGATCATGGTCCAAAAAGTCAGCCGAGGAAGCTCAACGGTTAGGTTTTGATGTGGAGATTGTTGTCGACACCAAAGCGCAGAATTTTGGTGATATCCCTCCATATTCTCTGTGGAAACCCATTCAGGACGATGTTGCCTTTTTGTATGTTTGTGATAATGAAACTGTTAATGGCACCGAATTTCATGACATTCCTGGTCCAGATTACTTACCTGATACAGTTGAATTGGTGGCGGACATGTCGTCGAACATTTTATCAAAAAAAGTAGATGTTTCTAAATACGGGTTGATTATGGCTGGGGCCCAAAAGAATATTGGATTGGCTGGTTTGACAATTTATATAATCAAGAAATCGTTATTGGAACAACCTTCAGATGATGAGTTAAAGAAATTTAATATCCCCTTGTCTCCTATCGCATTTCATTATCCAACTGTTGTTAAGAATAATTCTGCTTATAATACCATCCCCATCTTTACTTGTCATATTTTGCAACTTGTCACTAAAAAATTAATAGCTGAGGGAGGTATTGGTGCCATCGAGAAGATCAATGAAGAAAAGGCCAAATTATTGTATTCGGCTTTAGAATCCCATCCTTTGTTTTACAAATTGCCAGTTACGGGATCTAAGGCTAGATCACGTATGAATGTAGTCTTCCGGTTACCAAATGAAGAACTTGAGAAAAAATTTTTGGCAGAAGCAGCTAACAAAAAGTTACAGGGTCTTAAAGGACATAGGTCAGTAGGAGGTATGAGAGCCTCTATCTATAATGCTGTTACCATGGAAAGTGTAAAACTATTGGTTGACTTTGTCAACGAATTTGCGACTAATAACAAATAGTTGAGTTAGAAGAAATAGTATATTATCATTTATCTACGAGAATTGTACAAAACAAAAAGTTTCTGAAAATCTAGTTTTCTGTTAGAAGTTAAGTCAATTATATTGATGAAACGGTTTATTGGGTCCCATCCCAGTATTTTTACACGGGGCTCTAGTGGCATACTTTTGCGACGCTATATCAGGTCAACAGGTATCTCGACAAAGGTGCAAACTCTAGAGGAAAAGAGACTTCTTTCGAATCGTGAGGCATATCGAAAAGATGTTCAAGAACGAATATCCAAGATACCAATAGAAAACTACAGAAATTTTAGCATTGTTGCTCATGTGGATCATGGAAAGTCAACATTATCTGATCGTTTATTGGAATTAACAGGAGTCATTCAGCCCGGATCAAATTCTCAAGTTTTAGATAGATTAGATGTCGAACGCGAACGAGGGATCACTGTTAAAGCGCAAACAGTTTCTATGATATATAACGATTCTGAAACTGGCAAAGATTATCTTTTGCATTTGGTTGACACACCTGGTCATGTTGACTTCAGAGCTGAAGTATCGAGATCGTATGCATCATGTGGTGGAGCTTTACTATTAGTGGATGCCACGCAAGGAGTACAGGCACAAACCGTTGCAAATTTTTATTTGGCATATAGTATGGGTTTGAAACTTATTCCCATAATTAATAAAATTGATCTCGATCTGGCTGATATTCCAAAAGCAATTGCACAAGTGGAAGAAACTTTTGAATTGCCTGGAGACAACCGCATTGCTGTTAGTGCTAAGACAGGACTAAATGTTGAGCAAATCATTCCTCGAATTATCCGGGACATACCAGCTCCCATCGGAAATGTGGACAATCCACTCAAATGCCTCTTGGTCGACTCTTGGCATGACCCCTATTTAGGAGTCGTTATGTTGGTGTATATCGTGGATGGGAAATTGAAAAAAGGTATGAAATTATTATCCGCTCATTCCAATAAAGTTTATGATGTGAAAGAAGTAGGAATAATGTATCCCGATAAGATGCAAATGGATGAGATTCAAGCTGGCCAAGTTGCATATGTTGTGCCTGGGATGAAGAATCCGAGAGAAGCCTTAGTGGGGGATACTTTTTTCCAGTTGGGCAGAAGTGAAGGAATACACCCAATGCCAGGCTTTGAGGAGCCGAAGCCCATGGTATTTGTAGGTGCTTTCCCTGCCGATGGCACTGAATTTAACGTAATGGATGATCAAATGCAAAACTTGGTTTTGAACGATAGATCTGTTCATTTGGAAAAAGAAACCTCCAACGCTTTAGGATTAGGCTGGAGATTGGGATTTTTGGGTTCTCTTCATGCATCTGTTTTTAAAGAAAGATTAGAAAAGGAATATGGTGCAAAAATTATCTTAACAGCTCCGACAGTACCGTATAAAGTAATGTATAAAGATGGGACTGAAAAGATAATTACTAATCCTGATGACTTTCCTGAATCATCCAGAATGATGAATGTTGAATGTGTAATGGAACCCTATGTCGATGCCATAATTACTGTCCCAAATGAATATATTGGCCAAGTAATGACACTTTGTCTTAATAACAGAGGGATGGAAAAGGATCTAGACTATTTAGTTACTGGTCAGGTTTTGATGAAGTTTGAGATACCTCTTGCTCATTTAGTTGAGGACTTTTTTGGGAAGCTTAAAGGTTGCACCAAAGGTTATGCATCCATGGATTATGAGGATGCGGGGTATAAAAAGGCAGACATCGTTAAAATGGAACTTTGTGTTAATGGTGAACCACAAGACGCTTTGACTACTATTATTCATAGATCACAATCACAATCTCGAGGAAAAGAGTATGTAGCAAAGTTTAAAAAGTATTTGAAGCTACAACTTTTTGAAGTCGCCATCCAAGCAAAAATCAACAATAAAGTTATTGCTAGAGAAACGATTAAAGCAAGAAGAAAGGATGTTACTCAACGGTTACATGCGGCAGATATTTCAAGATACAAGAAGTTATTGGAAAGACAAAAGGAAGGAAAGAAACAAATGAAAGCAACTGGAAAAATAACTATCGGGAATGATGCATACCAATCATTCCTACGTCGTGAAGATTAAAATAATAAGTAATCTTGTATATAGTACTTCAAGTATCAGTTATTTTTCAAAAATTTCCTGTAGAATACATTTTCTGATTCATCGACTAAAGTGTATCCGATATTTTTCAAAAATAACTGAAACTCGTCTTCTGAGCCTTCAGGAAGAATAAATCCGCACAACACCTTTCCGATATCATGACCATGGTTTCTATAATTGAATAAACTGATGTCCCAGTCGCTCTTCAAAGCCTGCAAAAAGTTAAACAATGCAGAAGGCTTTTCTGGGAATTCAAATTGATACAACTTTTCATTCTTGGTTCTTTCAACAACCGATTTGCCCCCAACTAAGTAACGACCATGAGACTTGGCTAATTCATTTTCGGAAATGTCCACCACTTCATATCCTGCTTCTTGCATTGCCTCAAGTATTGAGGCCTTTTCGCGTTCCTTGTCATTAACATTGAAACTAACAAAGATATTAGCTGTTTCAAGACCGCTACATCTGTATGAAAATTCGGTGATAGCTCTTGGGTTTATGATATTTTGCAATTTTGCAAATTCTCCGGGTTTTTCAGGAATGGTTACTGCTAGAGACAACTCTTTTCCTTCACCCAATACTGCACGTTCACTGACAAATCTCAATCTGTCAAAGTTCATGTTTGCACCTGACAAAATAGGAACATATGTCTTGTTTTTGTGGTCAATATCAGGATGATCTTGAATATATTTTTTCATTCCCGCTACTGATAATGCTCCTGAAGGTTCGGTTATCAGTCTTGTATCTTCAAAAATATCTTTTATAGCTGCACAAAGCTCATCAGTTGAAACTCTTACTACCTCGTCTACCAAATTTTGACACAACCTCCAGGTTTCATCACCTAGAACTTTTACGGCAGTACCATCTGCAAACATTCCCACCTTTGTCAACTCAGTCAGAGCCTTGTTTTTGAGGGATTGATACAAAGCATCTGCATCATATGTTTCAACACCAATAATCTTTATGTGGGGTGCAATTTTTTTCAAATACACAGCAACTCCAGCAATTAAACCGCCTCCACCAACAGGTACAAACAATGCACTCAATTTATCTAATCTTAATTGTCTTGTTATTTCTAAAGCTATTGTACCTTGACCTGCAATGACATATGGATGGTTAAAAGGGGGAATATTGACCAAATTATTTAGCGTACTTAACCGAGCACATTCCTGTTTTGCGGAATCAAAGTCATCCCCATAAAGAACAACCTGTGAGCCTAATCTGGAAACATTTGTATACTTGATAGATGGTGTAGGTGTGGGCATTACTATTGTAGCCGGGATATTCAATTTGCTTGCCGAATATGCTACACCCTGGGCGTGATTTCCAGCCGAACAAGCAATCACTCCCGCAATTGGGTGCTTTGAGTGAGAGTGCAAATGAGCTATCATGTTATGAGCACCTCTTAATTTAAATGAAAACACTGGCAATAAGTCTTCCCGTTTGAGATAAATATTAGAACCACATCTATGCGATAAATTTATTGCGTGTGTTAATGGTGTTCCAGCTTCTTCCACCACATCATATACTCGAGAAGTTAAAATTAATTTTATATAATCCGGTTGTCCATCGGGTGTAAAATCCGCATCAAGTAGTTCGGGCCACTTTTGACGAATGGATGATGTTGAAGATGCAAATCGAGCACTGATATACCCTGGTCTATGATGGCGAGTTACCGAAAGTGTACGGTATGTAGCCAATTTACTAAAAACCATATTCAATTAGTTATTCACCTTGTAATTTCCAAGGTCCAATTGAAGAAATGACTATAAATAGAAATTTGATATTCAAGAAGTTGACTGACTAGTACTGTCTTTGGTTAGATTGAAATTTTTATCGGCAAGAAAAAGAAAAACATGATTCATCTAAATTTGAGACTTGCACTACTTGTCAGATGAGTCCTCTTTCCCATCCACCAGCATTGCAAAAATTGATGCAAGTATAAGTGGGACATCAGAAATATAAGTTGTAGTAGTAGTTTCCTAATGCTGGGTGATCCAAGAGCATCGTACATCAGAATACTGCAGATGGATTTATTTTATCAAAAGACGACCACGGCACTGAAGCGAAGAAAATTTTGATTAGTTATATATTAAACAAGGTTGTTGTCTTGTTCAAGTTTGACTATTGACTTCAAATTTATCAAGCATCACATAAAGTTGTGTTTAATCTGTTGAGCACTAGTACTCTATTTTTCAGGGTTGCAACGGCTGCAAAAAAAGTTGAGAAAAACAACCTCTAAATTTTAATTTGAATACACAAAGAATACGTTTCATAAATTGTCAATAAACCAAAGTTGCTTATGTTTGAATAGCATCATTGACTTGAAGCACATTCTTCTGCTGGTATTTTGCTTGATTATACTAGGTTAACTTATTTGAAATATTATTTGAGCTCAGGGAGTGTTATCAGAAGCAACTCGAGGTGAATACAACTATACAGGTCAAATAAATCGAATGCTTAATATCTACTGCATATTTTTTGTATGTATGTTGAAGCATCAAGTATTATTTCATATTGAATAATAATACAAGATGGATGTCAATTATAACGAAGAGTATCCAGGTTCCGAATCCCAGTATTCAACTTTTCCCAACAATACTTATTGGGAACTCCTACAAATAACTCAACCATCATTTCAACCTTGTTTGGACAATGATATGGATGTATCACCAGCAATTTCAAATCAAACTTTACAACTGTTGAGACAGTCATTTTCTTCAGAGTATGAAACTGAAACAACCGATTTGTTGGGAATGGTGGGTAAGTCAGATGAATACACTCTCCAGCAAAGTATGGATTCAGAATACTATCTAAATACAGCCATAGAGCGGCTGCAAATAATGGATACACCAATATTTATTCTGGATCACCAATTGAACAATGATTCCGGATTATTTCCACAATTTCAAGTGTCTTCAATAGAAGTTAATGGCGGCATACATTATTCTGATCTAGACGAGTATATTTCTACTCCTATTTATGAATGGCCGTATGATGAAGCAAGTCCTCCTATACAAAATTTCCATTCATTAAGACTAAAGGTATCACGGTTGGAACCAAAAGCAGTTAGTGATTCTGTTCGAAAGACAATCAGAGACGAATTTAGAGTACAGGATTTGTTCTTGAGTGGAAGGAGTCCTCCTCGACCTTGTATTCCTAGAGCTATTAGAAAAAAACACGATAGAGATGTTGAATGGGCACCATTATCTGTGTACAAGGCATACACGAATATTAAGTCTCCCACGAATGGCAAGGATGCTTATAATCAATTGGTACCGTATTCCTCATGTGTTGGGACGTTAAATTATCGTCCTAAAGATCACGCAGCTTGGAAGAGATCACCAAATAGACGTCGATGATGCAAAAGTCAAAAATGTTTTCACTTGCAATAATCTTCTAGGTATTGCTTAAAATTGCATGAGCTATTTTGACCTAGAATTATTATTGAATGAAAGTATGTCAATCGATTGTTTTCAGAAATTAGATATACTACTTCAAAATTTACATTTCAAACATAATTACACACTTAATTACATCATTTTTTGAAGGTATTTGCAAGTGAATTTGACTTTGCAAATAAAATGTCAATATACATTTGACATATTAAAGTGGGCTTCTGTTTAACCTGTGTCTAAATTTCACACAAATTTTGCAATAATCTGAAAAAACCACAACGGAAATGCCTTTCAAACCCCGTGATTTGGGGTTTGAGACATGGTTGTCTCTTAATCAAAAGAGTGCGAGTGGAAGAATAATGATAACGGTTCAATAAATTACATGCAGGTATAGTGCTTCTGTCAACACATGTAACCAATCAATTCTCGCACTTTGACAATTCATTATCAAATGTCACGTGTAATGATCTGATAGCACGCACATTTGTGAACATCAGAAGACATCCTGCATACAAACATGTATCAGATAAAAAAAGATCCAGATATGGAAACCTTCTCCAGTAATAAGTACTTAGTAGCTCGCTTTCTTTTTCAGAGTGTTGAAACATCGTTTCATTTTGTAGACCTGGATCCCAGAGTCAGATAGCGAAGCAAGATGAGTTTGACTCAAGCACAGGCTAGTATGTTCAAAGTTTTATTCAAAGAAACAAGGCCGCTCGCATTTGGCTGCAATTGTTCAATTTGAAGAGTATAATAAGTAAATACTAATACCACCGATATAGTTGCTCATGCTGTTAATAAAGCAGAAGGCACTGTGTATGTAACACAGCCTGCTAAGTCAGTTGAATCTTATTTTACTAGGGCGTTTGATAACAGTCACATATTGATCGATTCCAATGAACCATTTGCTTATATTGAGAACTACTTATCTCAATTAGATGAGGATACCAAAGAGTTCATTACAGTAGGTACAGAAGGAACCACTGTTCTTAAAAGTTTGCCTTGTTTCTCTTCACAGGCATTCAAATCTCACAAGTTGGTATCGCATGTCGAATTGAATTCATTTGATTACTCAATTGTTACTTCGTTAAAGAATTTAGAATTTCCAGTCTTGGTATCACAAACTGCAAAGGAAGCCTCAGTATTCTCAAAATTAGCTTATAACTTAGCTGAGAGGTTGAACACATCTGTTTTTCATTTTTTTGCAGCATCACCCTATAAGTCTTCCGAGGTAGTGAAGTCTGGAGATGAATTATTGCTCAAGAATGTTGACAAGTTGAGAGTTGATGAAATTCTTAATGCTTTTGATGTTAAACCTTTTGAAGCGGTCAACAAACCTGGTAAACAAAAAGATGCCATTTTATTGTTGGGCCAGGTGACGGAGGAATTACTTGCCTCTGTCATAAAAGAAAATGCACTTTTGATTAGTGTAAAGGTTTACCAGCCATTTGATTTACCCCGTTTGTTGAGCATTATTCCTTCAACGGTCGAAACAATAACTATTGCTGAGCAAAAGACTTCATCATTTTCATCATTTTCACCTTTATTGCTCGATTTTTTCCAAGATTATCCCAAGTACCAAACCTTAAAAAATTTCACTAAGATTGTTGCAGCAACAATTGGATACATCAAACCAGATAAATACCAACAATCTATTTCAAACTTATTGAAGAATGTCAGATCAGATTCTCCGATTCAAAATTTGACTTTTGGAAAACCAAATACTGAAATCACTACAAAATCGTCAAAGAACAGAGAACAAAGGCATGCAGAGGCAGTTGCAGACGCACACAGTCTCGAAAATGCATACTTAAAAGTTTTGGAACAAGTGAATTCATCGAATTTGAGTATTTTGAATGAATATCAAGCTGACAATATTGGACTCGAAAACAATCCAGAGTTTGGTTTTGGATCCTATTTATATGATCAAGAACAAAGAGAAAATTTAGTGGCATTAGTTCATCAGGCAATAAAGTCGAATAATTTTCAGACAATTGATAACCAATCAATTTTGGAGAAATTATCTCAATGGGTTGTTCAAATTTCAGAAGTTGGTACTGTAGACGATAGTTTGGTTGATGAAATTCTCACTTTATTAGATTCAGATGAAACGACTTCTACTTCTCGTGAGTTATTGAGTTTGAGTAACTATTTCCGTACAGAGAAGAATTGGTTAATTGGATCAGATGCTTGGTCTTATGATTTGGGATCTTCTGGTGTACACAACGTAATTACTAGTGGAAAGAATATTAATATGTTGATAATAGATTCGGAACCTTATCAAGAAAAGAGTTCCGAGAAGTCTATCAATGGATTTAGAAAGAAGGATGTCGGATTGTATGCTATGAATTATGGAAATTGCTATGTTGCGTCAGTTGCAATTTATTCATCATATACGCAAGTACTTCAAGCATTTATTGAAGCTGAAAAATTTAATGGTCCTTCAATTGTTTTAGCTTATTTGCCTTATCAAAGTGAATCGGATAGTACTTTGAAAGTGTTAAAAGAAACTAAGAAAGCAGTCGACAGTGGATTTTGGCCATTATACAGATATGATCCAAGCGCAAGCAAAGAATCAGAAAGTTTTAAATTAGATTCTTCTAACTTGCGGAAGCAATTGCAAGAATTTTTGGATAGGGAGAATAAATTGACTTTGTTGGCTGCTAAAGATCCTTTATTATCAAGAAACTTGACTGCAAATGCAAACACTGAAGCAAAAACTAAGCAAAAGAAAATAGCTGATGATTCATATGCGCAATTATTGCAAGGATTATCGGGGCCTCCTTTGACAGTTGCATTTGCATCTGATGGAGGAAATGCAGAGGCAGTGGCTAAAAAGATTAATAGACAAGCTTTAGGCAGGGGATTAAAGTCAGTTGTGCTTGCTATGGACGACTTGTCTATCGAAGATTTACCTACTGAAACAAATGTTGTTTTCGTTACTTCGACCTCAGGTCAAGGTGAGTTTCCGACCAATGGTAAACAATTTTGGGAAGGCCTTAAATCCTCAACCGATTTGGATTTGTCTTCCGTTAAATTCTCAGTTTTCGGTTTAGGTGACTCTCAATATTGGCCAAGAAAAGAAGACAAGCACTATTATAATAAACCGGGCAAAGACTTGTTTGCCAAGTTGCAATTGTATGGTGGAGTAGAATTGGCCGAAATTGGACTTGGTGATGATCAAGATGCAGATGGATTTTCAACAGGTTTTAATGAATGGATTCCAAAGATTTGGACTGCTTTGGGTGTTGAAAATGTTGAAGGAGTTGAAGAACCTAAACCAATTACCAACGAAGACATGAAGTTAAATTCTGATTATTTAAGAGGAACTATTGTTGAAGGATTGAATGATCAATCAACAGGTGCCATTTCTGCTGTTGACCAGCAATTGACCAAATTCCATGGGATATACATGCAGGATGATCGTGATATTAGAGAAGAGCGCAAGGCCAAGGGTATGGAGCCAGCTTATGCGTTTATGGTTCGTGTGAGATTACCAGGAGGTCGTGCTACTCCCGCTCAATACTTGAAGATGGATGAATTATCTGACGCAAGGGGCAATGGGACTTTGAAATTGACAACTAGAGCAACATTCCAATTGCACGGTGTTGTTAAGCATAATTTGAAACCTGCAATTAGAGGTATGAATGCTGCATTAATGGATACTTTGGCAGCATGTGGTGATGTTAATAGAAACGTAATGGTGTCAACATTACCTCATAATGCCAAAATTCATTCTCAAGTAGCAGATGTTGGTGCTCTTATCTCAGAACACTTGTTACCAAGAACTACTGCATACCATGAAATTTGGTTGGAAGGAAATGATGAAGGGGATAATTTAGGTGACAAGGATAATTGGGAGACAAGGAAATTAGGACCCAATAAAAAGAAAACTTTGGTTGCAGGCAATGCATTAGCTGATGTCGAACCACTCTATGGAAAAACATATTTGCCTAGAAAATTTAAGGTTGTTATTACAGTTCCTCCTTATAATGACGTAGATGTCTACGCTCATGATGTTGGTCTTATTGCTATTGTTGAAAACAATGAGGTTATTGGGTTCAATGTGTTAGCCGGAGGAGGAATGGGTTCTACTCACAACAATAAGAAGACATACCCAAGAACCGGTTCGATGCTTGGCTATGTGTCAAAAGATCAAGTTCATATTGCCTGCGAAAAGATAATGTTGGTACAAAGAGATTTTGGTGACAGAACAAACAGAAAGCACGCTAGATTGAAGTACACAATTGATGATTTAGGCATTGAAGTTTTCAAGCAAAAAGTGGAAGAATTATTGGGATACAAATTTGACGAACCAAGAGATTTTAAGATTGATTCCAATGTTGATTACTTCGGCTGGTGTAAGGATGAATTAGGATACAACCATTTCACAGCATTTATCGAGAACGGGAGAATCGAAGATACTGTTGAATTACCTCAAAAGACTGGATTAAAAAAGATTGCTCAGTATTTGAATGGTGGTAGATCCGGTGAATTTAGGTTGACCGGAAATCAGCATTTGGTGATTTCAAACATTGATGACTCTGACTTGCAAGAAGTCAAATCTTTATTATCAGAATACAAATTGGACAATACTGATTTCTCTGCCTTGAGGTTATCATCAGCAGCTTGTGTTGCTTTCCCAACATGTGGTTTAGCCATGGCTGAGTCAGAAAGATACT
Source organism: Scheffersomyces stambukii (assembly GCA_002245345.1). Taxonomy (NCBI): domain Eukaryota; kingdom Fungi; phylum Ascomycota; class Pichiomycetes; order Serinales; family Debaryomycetaceae; genus Scheffersomyces; species Scheffersomyces stambukii. The sequence goes on from NBZC01000016.1 coordinate 57,630, forward strand.
TGCCTGTGTTAATTTCCAAGTTGGAAGAAGCTTTGGAAGAATATGGGTTGAGGCATGATTCGGTTGTCATGAGAATGACAGGATGTCCAAATGGATGTGCTAGACCATGGGTTGCTGAAGTTGCTTTGGTTGGTAAGGCTCTTGGTGCATACAATTTAATGTTGGGTGGTGGACACCACGGTCAAAGATTGAATAAAATTTACAGATATTCAATTAAAGAAGAAGAAATATTGGAAACCTTAAAACCATTGTTCAAGAGATGGAGTTTGGAGAGGAATGAGGGTGAGCCATTTGGAGATTTCTGCATCAGAGCAGGAATTATCAAGGAAACTACTGAAGGTAAGTACTTCCACGACGATATTCCAGAAGATGCTTAAGGAGTATAAGAATGGCCTTTTGAATGTATTTATTTATACTTTTTGCATTAGTTATATTCACACAATACTATATTAAACGTTATTTTGATATCTAGCTGCCATGGATAAAAGAAGTATTTGGACGCGATTTTTAAATCGACATGGAATTTCATCAACGTTTGTTTAATCCCTTGCCTTTGCATACAGGGCCATGAGTTCCTTCTTTAATTTCTGGATATCACTTATTAAATTCTTGGATGTTGGTCTATGGCTCCGCTCCACAGCAAAAATATCCTTGAGCTTCACGTTCCACAAAGTAACACTAACACCATTCAATCGGCGAAGGACTTTTTGTTGGGTTATTCGAGCTCTTTTCACCAGCATCTTTTCCAAATGGGCTTTCATTGCTTCCTTTTCTGATCGTAGATGTCGTATCAATAGTGCCTTTTCTCTTTTGGTATACCCCATTGTGATTGTGCTTGTAGATGTGATGTATTGAAAGTAGTAAACACAAGGAAATCAGATCTTTTCGCTAGAAAATCGAATTCCTGTACAGAGCAGTATCCTTCTCTAACTAAGAATAGATATTATCCATAATCAACGAACACCGTCCGACAAGACAGTCACGGTATTCAATAAAATTAAACTATAATGAAAGGGGTTGTAAAAATAGGACTGAGAAAGAGTTTACCTCTTACATAGCAATATGGATTGGTATACAAAGTAAATTGGGAATTCTAGATTTTGAATTAATGAGAGACAATACTACGAGTGGGCCTCCTATGGAAGAATCCACACATTAGTTTATGAGCATAAGTGATTATTCAGTCAATTCAAAAACTCGTGATACTTCCTAAGATGCAAGAACAAAAGCTTAACATCAACTACGTACGATTTACTACTGAAGCTCGCTACCAGTTAATATCCTGTATATAAACATGGCCAAAAAAATGTTCATGGTGGCAAGCACCGGGAGTACACAGAATACAGCCTTAAGATAGGCTTGCCAGTATATTCATTGTTCTGAAGAGTATTCGATAATTTAAACATAAAACAAAATCAAAATGGTTCTCGAAGCTACAATGATTGCCATTGATAACTCAGAGTATATGAGGAATGGTGATTACTTGACGACAAGGTACGACGCTCAGTTGACAGCCACTGAGTTTATCTTTCAGAACAAGGTTAACTCCAACCCAGAAAATACTGTAGGTTTGTTGGCATATGGAGGCTCGGGACCTCAAGTGTTGTCGACTTTAACAACCGATTTCGGTAAGATATTAGCGGGAGCCCATGAAACCAAGATTGCTGGAGAAAACCACTTTTCCAGTGGTATTCAGGTGGCCGCATTAGCATTAAAGCATCGTCAGAATAAAGTTCAACAACAGAGAATAATTGTTTTCGTTGGAAGTCCCATAACCGAATCGGAGAAGGAGTTGGAGAAATTGGCCAAAAAAATGAAGAAGAATAATGTGGCCATAGATCTCATAAATTTTGGCGAGGAATCGGTTAACACAGCCAAGTTAGAGAAATTCAATTCGTTGATAAATAATCATGACAATTCCCATTTAGTAACCATCCCTCCTGGACCCCGGTTGTTGTACGAAGTGATCTTATCATCTCCAATTTTGATGGAAGACAATTTTGGAGGGGATATGGATGCCTTTTTTGGTGCCGGTGGAGCAGGCTCTGGAGCTGGTGATATTATTGACCCTAATATGGATCCAGACTTAGCATTGGCATTGAGACTTTCTTTGGAAGAAGAAAAGTCCAGGCAAGAAAGAGAGGCTGCTGATGCCGCAAAGAAAGAAGCTATCGGTAATGGCGACTTGGTGAAGATAGACGAAGGCAAAGAAGATAAGGATAAAGACGAGGACCCTGATGTAAAGATGGAAGGGTCCAAATAAATCTGTGTTGATATTAGTTTGTAATATACTACCTTCGTGGTAAATTTTTGGTACCCTTTTTTCGTTTCCTTGATGCACAAATGGTTGCTAGAATTAAATTTTGCAATCATTTGTATTGTGGATATGCTTTATTGGCAGTTTTGAAATTGTAATGAAACTCAAGCAAATTAATAGTCCATCGCAAATATCTCACAAGCCTAAGGGAATGGGAATCCATTCTGAGATTGAAAATAATTTGGATATCTTGGGAAATTCAAATGAAATAATTCTAAGACCAATCTCCCTGACAAAAGCACACTTTATAGACACATATTCAAAGGTACGCTTGCTTTTCTAAATATCAACGGGAATTTTGACTTATTAACTCAAATTTAAAGGGAAAATGGAACTTATCGAAAGTATCTTGTCCTCCATGTTTCGAAAACAACGGTTTTATGATAGCTCCCGAATGTTGTCATGAACTATCAAGATTGAAAGCTGTCTCCAAGTACAATGCTTTGAGTCATTGGAATGAGCCACGAATATTTCGAAAGATAATTGCTCGGTTGAAAAAGACATTTCTGGTTGCTGGGGTCTCCATTTCCATAATTGACAAGTACAGATGCTATTTCAAACTGGGGACTTTGTTACAAATGAAGAACATACCAAGAATCGTGTCAATTGATTCACATGCTTTGCTTTCACATGGCTATTTTTTGCTCAAGGACGCTTCAAAAGACTGGAGAACTGCTCATAATCCTCTAGTGTCTGGGTTTCCGTATATCAAATTCTACTGCGGAGTACCGTTGTATTCCAAAACCAATGATATTGTTGGTATCGTGGCAGTATTTGACTCATTTGCAAAAGAAGACTTTTCAAATGCTAACTGTGCGATTCTTCGGGAGGCCAGCAAAGAGTTAATAGATCTTTTGGATACTCCTTTCGAAGAAGCACGGGCCAGAGTTGCAAAGAAACCTTCGAGAAGAGACAAGTTTACGGCTGATCTCATCGATCTCGAGCAACAATTAGGACGCGCAACCACATCAAGATCACAAGTCATGACCGTGTTCGAAAAAGATGGTTCTGGAAGTCCCTACTGTCAGAATAATAACTTCTCATTTATGAAAAGAGTTCTTGGAAAAAGAACCTTTACCAGCCAAAAGAATGATAGACAAATTTGGGATCTTTTGATAGCAGCAGATTCATTGAAATCTGCAGCATCCAAAATCAGTGAGGTATTATCACAAAGGCATCTATTCGAATTTGTTTATGTAATGGAGATATGGGTGGCAGAACCTTTTAGGATTGAAAGTTGCTATTTTCCCAAACAAGTCGATGTTGTCGATGTTGATACATTCAAGTATGCCAATAAATTGACCAAGGTAACGATGACGAAAGATAAATTCATGACTAGAGTGATTGGCATGTATGGACCAAAATGCACAGGTGGACATTTTGAAAACCCAATCCACCTTAAGGCATTTATATCTGAATTTGGACTCGAATTCAAGAATCCTCGGGCTAGTTCATTGTACAATCGAGGGTTAATAATGCCAATTTTCAGGCACAATTCAAAGATAACCAAAAGAAATGCAGTCGTCTCCAATAGCACTATCGACTTGTATTTAAAGAGTGGAGGATATATGATTGCTTTGTTTAGCGAAAACCCGAAGAAAGAGCTAGGGGAAGAATTGATATCCACAATATTTACCAATGCTAGTATTCTCCGGAAAATATACATTACTACCTAGAATTTTACATATCTAGTTCTCGCATGAGTTGCATCTCATATGAATAGTCCTCTTCGATTTCATTTGGCTCTGGATCTGATTCAAGCTGCTGCAAATGTGACTGCCGTCCAACAGCAGAGACTACCAAATCATCGTCTTCTGAGAAGACGTCTTGCTGATCGTCTTGATTTTGTCGGCTCCCTTCTGACTCCGGTATGCCATATAAATCGTCGTCATTTATAAATAGCCCGTTTGGGAGGCTAGAGTTGGGTGCCGTATCTGATGTGGTTAAGCCTGTGTGCTCAATCTCCACAGTGTTATTTTCATCATCTATGTTTGTCCATAAATTTTCATCTTCGTGTTGAGGAACTTGTACTGGTTCGGAGACGATTCCCTTTTCGACTCGGAGCTTTTGCAACTCCGCCTCCACCAATTCTCTCCTGTATAATTTTAATTTGGATGACTTACTCCCATACTTTCGTGTCAAGTTTACACAATCCTTGAATGTTGCCTTTGGAAAAAGACCGTGACACCACAACTGGTAAAATTCCAACACGCGGACCAAGTTGCCAAACTCATGATCAAATTTCTTGCTCTTTGTTGGTTTCTGCTTGGTAGACGCCACTTGCTTTGCCAATTTTCGATCGTTCCTCTTCAACACGCGAATTAGCCCAGGATAATTCTTAACTACGTATTGCACCCCTTTTCTGCCAAACATTCTTTCGTCATCAATCTTTGCAATTTTAGCTCGTCGTCTTTGAATCTTGACCTCATTGATTCCTAAAACATCGTTTTCGTGGGGACCAGAATCTATGATATTGTCTCTATCCCCTCCCAGTTGGCTTCTCACGTTACCTTCGTCCATTTCTGTAGAGTTTTGTTGTTGTAAGCGTTTAATGGCCTTAGTTAATCAGTATCCATAAATAACGCGCGTTATTGTTATCCCATCCTGCACACAAAATTTTGTTTCCCAAAACAATCACCATGTGTTACTATCATCGCGGGCAAGTGAACTCATGCCAAGGCCAGGATGCTGAAGAACAATGTATTGTACCATAAAATAGCAGAAAAGAGGGCCAATTTGGAACGGTTACAGGAATTCAGAGAGTTGACTGCGGATTTGGCGGTGCATCTCGAGCTGATTGGTGATCAGTTCGATTCGATGAAGGTAGGCACCGAGAGCATTGCACTGATCCTTTCCACCTGGCAGAACGTGATAAGGACTATTTCAGTTGCATCGTTAGGTCTATTAAACCACAATGGTGAGGACCTGGAAGAAAAAGCACCGTTACCGGAGCCTTTAATAAGAGTCAGGTTGAATGAGGTTATTAATCCCGAATCAAGTGATGATGAGGACAACTAAAGGAAGCAATTCCTTGCTACAAATGAAAGAATTGACAATCACAAGATGTTTAAATTTGTATATTAGTGTATACTAGATCGTGTTTTCCTCTACGTGGGAAGTGTAATTATAATGCTCATTAGTGCCGCAAAGATTGTGTTGCCTGGCCCTTTACCGCCACCAACCACAGTTTGTAATTTTCATGCTTGACAAATGCACTTAACGTTTCCAACAAGGAAATATCCAATTCTCTTGCCAAGTGGCCATCTGTTGCATTTTCAGATAAAACCAAATTGTCGAGCAAGCTGTCGAGCTTTTCAACAAATTCAGAGTTCATCTTTATCATAATGAGCGTCTTCAAAATGGTGGATTCAGCAATCTTGGACTTGATGGATACATCGCTCGCATCTTTAGGGTTGGTTTTCAAATGAAGTGGTTCTTCTTCTCCTATAGTCATCAATCTTAACCAAATCACCTTGATGTAATAGTCACGCGTGTTTTCGTTGGGTATTGTCTGTGCAACATCAAGAGCATGGAAAAATCCCAACTTTTTCACCAATGATGGCTTAACAGTAGTTAACAAATCAATTAATTCAACTGAAGGAAGCTGATTATTGTCAATCAACTGTGAAAAGTATCCGTTAACCACACTATCCACATATTTGACATCAATATTGTCATTGACAAAATTTTGTACGTAATACAGACTCTTGATTATTTCCCGACCAGAATTTGTCGCTTGAAGTATCAGATTTAAAACGTTCTCCTGGTATCTCACTATTAGTAAATTGTTATCAATCTCGGTCAATTTCTCCTCTTCAAGTTTGGAATTTTGTTGTGCCGCAATGGTAGCCAACTTAGCTATCGAATATTTGATGTTGCGGTTCTCCAAGCCATCTATGGTTTTCATCCCTGCGGAAAGCATAAGACAATCGGATGCTTGAACTAATTCCCCGTCCAACAAATGACGAATCCAAGCAACATGTGATGTTCTTTTCTGGTTGTTGTCAAAAAACTTTTTGAGGTAGTGTTTGTAGTTGGTGAAGTCTAACAATAACTGCTGCACCTTATCTGACTTCAAATAAAACTCATACAAACTAGTCGCAAAATCATATTTGAAACTTTCAAAATAGTATGCATACTGTGAATTCAATTGATCCATTTCTACGCTTTCACGACTATGCTTCTCAAGAATTATTTCTTTTTCAAAATCGAGTATCCTGGCCAAAGAAGTAAAATCCTTGTATCTTTCAGCAATGGCAACCGCCTGTTTGTTAAGGTTCAACTTTAATAAGGCACTTATCCAATGTACTCTTCTATCACTGAACCATTCTTTGTACTCTTTCAACTGGTCATTTCCAGGTTCATTTTGCTCCATGTATTTTATGGCAACATCAACGAGGTAGTATAACGTTTCCACCAAATGAGTTGCGATATACTGCTTTTGTGAAGTTTCAATCAAGTCTATATCATCATTTAGAACGAATTCACGGGTGAATATTTCCTCAGTTCTAATTAGCAATGGGGTATCGAATATCCAGGATTTAAATGGAGCAATATTATCATCAGGTACTATGTAATCCATTTCATTGAGATATAATCCCTTGTATAACGTGCTTACTAAGTACTTGACAAGAGTAGAAGAAGTAGTACCTTTCTGTATCAACGCTTCAATAAAAGAGTTGAGAACTTCGTTGATTGAACCCAATCCCTTGGTGAAGAATTCTTTCAAAACATCCGTTGTTTTTCCTGAGATTGCACCAGTAGTTTCAATTGACGTTTCTAAAATTTGTTTTAGTTCCAAGCTATCATTGCTATCTTCATCGACTAAAAGCCATAGATTGAGTGTAACGTTTGATTTTTCTAGGTTTTCCACAATTTTTGGTACCAACTTAGGGGATAATTTATCGAAATTCCGCTTGATGAAGTTGATTAATTCTTTCAACAAATTAACTTTTTGATATGCTAAATCTGTGATAGAGGGTAATACCGTGGGTAAGTAAGCCGACAGCGAATTCAATATTTCCTCCATTATAATTTGGGTAGCTTCCAATTTCAAGTCATCATCAAACTCTTTTGAGAAATCAAACTCAATTTCCATAGAGTTTGCATAAAATATACCTTGCTCAATATGCGATTTCACTATTTCTAAAGGTTCAGTAATAGTTTGTTGGTCGTCATTTTTGATATCGCCTCTGGAAAATCTTTCTATCCTTACAACTCCAAAATTCTTGGTTACAACAACTATGGATGGGTTTGAACTCTCTGATTCGTTTTCGTATCCAGAACCAATAATATCCACCAACTCTTTGAACTTGACCACATCTTCCCATCGAGGCCTATAATATGTGAATGTGGAGCCAGAGTTTATATATAAGGTATTCAAGTCGGTGATAATAATCGAATTGTCATATAGTACAAACGCAGTTTTCCCTGGTTTTGGCAAATATAATTTTGGTTTTGATGACAGGGATATGGTAGAAAGACCGTCAAACCGTTTCAATTTATGAGAACCATAGGATAAGACGCCTGAGGTATCGATTTTCACCGTAAGAAGAAGCAAATCTTTCCCAGTGATTTGTTTATGTGGCTCATCTACATAACAAAGTACCAAGTAAACATTTTCAAATGTGGATAACGGCCATAAATCAACAAACTTCAAGTTTAGGTGTGATCCAGGAAGGTAACCATCTATATTATTCTCCAAATATCCACTCAAGTTGTGCGCAAACGATTTCTTTTTGTCAACAAAAGGAGTAACATTTGCAGAAAGCAAATTGTAGGTGAACAAGTGGAAATTGCCGATAGAATCCTGTATTATAATTTCTTGAGTTGTACCTTGATTTGTGATTTTGCCAGACTTGATTGTGACAATTTCGTTGGAAACATCAATCTCTCCTGTTGAGCCAAAAATCCGGGAAAGAAACAAGCTCGGGGTATTTGCTGGTGGCAACAATTGTAAATGGGATAATTGCGGTTTGCTCTTAAAGTCTCGTAATGAAATCAAAATGCACCGTTTCCAAGAGGTTGCAACGGCTATTCCCGCAGGCTCAACATTTTCGATAAGACTGATGTACTCGCCTTTGGCACTGTTGATTGGGAGAGTAATCTGGAGAGATTTATCATTAATCAAGCCCAAAGTAGGTGCATGCTGAACGCTTTCGTAGAACTTGACCACTCCGGTGATGGAGTCGATAATCACCAAACCAGGGTCCTGGCCAGTACCGCTAGATGGCTTAGTAAGAATTGCCAACGGTAACAGGAATTGGGTTCTGTCGATGGGGAATTGTATGGAAAGGGGTGTTGTATCAACAGAATTATAGCTCCACACATAGACGGAGTGGTCGCTTACAACCAAGGCGTATTTGGATTCTTGGTCAGAGTAGGCATTTTCAAACTGATGCGAAGCCTGATTGCCCAGTTCGAGCACTACCGGCAATGCAGGCAACCTTGATACGCAGTACTGCTTGTTTTTGGTGAGTTCATACCTTGTCGATGGCTCTCTAGAACTGGTGGTAGAAAAAGACAACGACGTCAGAGAAGCAGACGGTGTTGACGCCAGCGACACCGGCGCAGCCGCCGCAGAACTCTTTCTAGCCCTGAAAATCGACCCCACCATTGACATTGAAGGTGTTGTAAGCGATGCAGAAGTTGGCACTGTTTTGATATTCAACATTTGATGAAAATCGCGAGAAAAAACTCCGTGAAAAACCAACCCCCAGCGAAACCAGTTGATGCTTGTCTCAGTAGCACCACCGATGTCGTAGACAAAAGAATGCGATGCTGTAAGGATCTACGAGAACCTACTGGAGTATAAGAGGTATTAAAATGCTATCAATTATACAAGATATTACAACTAAATCTTTTGCTTCTTGCGTGCACCGTCATCTTCGACGACATCATCCTCGTCTTCAATTTCATCAACCAAATACTCTTCGTCCAAATCACTGTCTTCTTGATCGTACTTACTCTTTAACCCTTTCATCTTCCTTGTTTGTAGCTTGGCCAAATCTTGCTTACCCACGTGTATCTGGGCCACCTTGTCACCCATGAAATCGGTGGACACATTCTTTTTCTCCTTTGCCTGCAATTGCTTGGGCTTTCTCATGGCTTCTTTTTCAACTTCAGGAGCAGGCGAGATTCTTCTTCCAATTTTGAAGTCGAAGCGAGGTCCAATTTCATCCAACTCTATTCTAGGAAGTTTTTGTCCTGACTTGTACGTCTTCAACTTGTACACTCTAAAGTGTAACAACGGCAAATTGCTATCACTATTTATATCTTCAATCTCCCCCGCAGATAATGCTATAACATACTGCAACCCAGCCACATCTTGCAAATCTGTCTCTTCGCCACGATAAAAGTCAAGGAATAACGACTTGACCTGTTGATATACTGGATGGGAATCAAACACGGGTCCGTTGAAGACAAACATAGGCTTCAACCCAACGGTAAATGTCAACTTTTTGAAATCTTGCAACAATTTGTGGTTATGCTGAATCGAGAGTTCAATCATATCGTACACTTTGTGATTGAACATCCGGGTGAATATTAATGTGTTGGGTCTTTTCTTGTTATGGGTAGAGAATACCATTAAAGAACAATCGTTTTTCTCTGAAAAGAACTCCAACTCACTGGCTTCTTCAAATGGACGTATTTCGTTCTTGCGGCTGAACTTCTTGGCTTCTGGCTTCTTCAATGCCATCAAATCGCACATGGCATCGTGGAGGAATTTATTACTGGTGGATCCGGGTACAAACAATGCCGTTTTGGTGTTTTCCACCAACTTTGCCTCTTTCTTGGCCAACGCTCTCTTCGAACGAGCATTTTTTGGTTTTCTAGTGTCGAGTTAGTATTTAGATCTTGTCATTCAAGCACTCTCTGGGATTACATACATTGTCCTGATCATTGTGGTCAAGATGCTAGATGGCTGTGGGGAAACGCTTGTTGCAATCAAAAAAAAATTTCAATGCTCATCTTGATACAAAATATTTTTTTCACGATTTTGCAATCACGAAGGTCAGCATAATTAATTCCTTCACGCCTTTTCTTGACGTCTTTATATTTGAACTCTCCGACTAAACCAGACTAACCAGCATAAGTGAAGCATATTTGTGCATTCAAGATAGAAACAAGGGCTTTCCTGGATATTTGATAAGAAAAATTGATGTATCAAAGCAGGTAAGATATACTATAATGTTGCAAATGCCAATGTTCAGTTTGAAAAGGAAGCTAAGCCGATGAATTAAACATTGTCACAACTAGTACGTTTGTGTGGTATATTAACGTAAACCTTCTAACACTCTGGAATCCAATGTTTATAAAGCTTTTCTTTGCTCCCACTCTATTCGGTGACAAAAATAGTAAATAAAAAATAAGGTCGTACCCGGATTCGAACCAGGGTTGTTCGGATCAGAACCGAAAGTGATAACCACTACACTATACAACCTCTTTTTGTATTTAATTGGTATTGAGGGTTATTTTCATCTACATGAGAACAAGATTATCCAACTAACAAAATTACCGTTAGATGCCAAGACAAACATTGGAACAAGAATGAATGTCATATTATTAGCATCCCCTTTCAATAAATTACCTAGCATATTTCCAATTAGTTTACAATGTGCAAAGGACGGATATGCGGAAACTAAGGCGCTTAATGGCTGTCCCGCGAAGACAAAGCTGTCATGCCCTGACAATTGCCTCGGCAGAAGACTACTCAGCCTACGGAGTAATAAAAAGGTAAAACAGATGGGCTTTGAACAGTACAAACAGTTGCAAAGTATATTCGGTGTTTTTTCAACCTAAATACTTAGCATCTAGATAGCTCACCTCATGTCGTGAATAGATTGGCCAACTAAATGCATTGCCCGATGACGGAACTACTTGTAATATCATTGTGAAGCACCGGCGCTACCATTTTCTTCAATTCTCGTGGCGACACAACTCACGACAGAGACCAGGCAAATTTCGCACAGTGAGGGTGACAAATATACGACATTCTGTGATGGAACCACATTGCAAAAAGAATTGAAAGCAAATATAAAGTATAAAACCATGAATGGCCTTGCACCGTGAGACCGATGTTTAAACTTAATCGCTTCCAACCGACTGAGAAATGCTAATTGGACTTGTTGCATTCTGCCGAATTGTCAATTTCGGGATTCTTCGAGTGCGAGTTGAGAAGCGGGAGTCTAATGCCGAGCGTTAAAGCCCGAATTGGAGACATTGGCAGCTTATTGATATGCCAGGGTTACCAGTTGCATGGACAAGAAAGAGGGGAACATCGGAATAATACGGAATAACTCAAGGGAACTGTAGTTCAAGGTAGTGCAACCGACCAAATGGGGAAATAAATGTCCCGTACCCATCGGTTTAACCTGCAAATCAACTCAAAATAAAACTGGCGCCATCTATTCACGTGCATCCGCTGACCCGACTGCCCTCAATTCACCCCACTAAGAACTGGTTCCATAGTCCGAGACAACCAATCACGCGCAGAGGGCTTCTTTTTCCTTCGTGGAGCCTAGTGGGGTCTTGGTTGCTTGTAGGCTATCCAAGTCCGTAGATTATGCTTCTGGAAATACCGGGAATGTAAGCTAATAGCGATAGAAAGGTGAGATGACTCACCACTATGGCACATCAAATGACTCGCATTTGACTACTACCACAGTACTGATGCGCTACTTACAATGCAGGACTGTATGTACCACCAATCCCCCACTTCGGTATTTTTCACCACGACTTTTTCCTATTGTTCTCGTAGTACAAAAATTTGTCAATTTGGCTATATACCCGAAGTCGAAAACTAACTTGTAACCACCAGATTTTTGATTTTTCATTTATTTATGGGAATTCCACCACTTGTAGAATTTGTTCAATCGTTTTCGATAGGTTCAATTCGCCCCTTGTGTGCTTCATTCATCGACAATGTACAAGACTCAATTACTCAAACAAACAGCTAGACAAGCACCAAGAAGTGCTTCTGTCGCCGTGAGACTGTTTGCCAGCTCCAGTTTGCTTAACCATTGGAACGACATTCCATTGGCCCCTCCTGACAAGATTTTGGGTATCACCGAGGCCTTCATCAACGATTCGAACACCAAGAAGATCAATTTGGGTGTTGGTGCTTACAGAGACAACACAGGAAAGCCAATCATCTTTCCATCCGTCAAGAAAGCCGAGGAAATTCTTTTGTCCAAGGAAACCGAAAAGGAGTACACCCCAATTATCGGGTCAAAGAAGTTCCAAAGCATTGTTAAAAACTTTATTTTTAACAACTCTAACAAAGATGCCAATGGTAAGGCCTTGATTGATGCGGGCAGAATTGTTACTTCGCAAACCATTTCCGGTACTGGGTCCTTGAGAGTCATTGGTGACTTTTTGAACAGATTCTATTCATCCAAGAAGTTACTTGTTCCAAAGCCTACCTGGGCTAACCACGTTGCAGTTTTCAAGGATGCTGGTTTGCAACCAGAATTCTATGGTTACTACGAAACTTCCAAGAACGACTTGGATTTCGAAAACTTGAAGCAATCATTGCAATCACAACCAGACGAATCCATTGTATTGTTGCACGCCTGTTGCCATAATCCAACTGGTATGGATTTGACTCCAGAGCAGTGGGACGAAGTTTTGCAAATTGTGCAAGACAAGAAGTTCTTCCCCTTGGTTGACATGGCCTACCAAGGATTTGCGAGTGGTGATCCATTCAAAGATATTGTCATGATTAGAAAATTGACCGAGTTGGCCAATTCCAACAAGATCAAGTCGTTTGCATTGTGTCAATCCTTTGCCAAGAACATGGGTCTTTACGGTGAACGTACTGGTTCTATTTCTATCATTACTGAGTCAGCTGAAGCATCCAAGGCAATTGAATCACAATTGAAGAAATTGATCAGACCAATTTACTCGTCGCCTCCAATCCACGGTTCCAAGATTGTTGAAATCATCTTTGATGAACAATATGGATTGTTGCAGAGTTGGTTGGGTGATTTGGACAGTGTTGTTGGCAGATTAAACACTGTGAGACAAAAGTTGTATGAAAAGTTGGACAAAACCAACTACAACTGGGATCATTTGTTGAAACAAAGAGGTATGTTTGTTTTCACTGGATTGAGTCCAGAACAAGTTATTAGATTGAGAACTGAATTCAGTGTCTATGCTACCGAAGACGGAAGATTTTCCATTTCTGGAATTAATGACAACAATGTTGACTACTTGGCCAATGCCATCAATGAGGTCATCAAGAAGTAGGCACTGATTATGGCCACGAATTAGTTTAGAAACGTAATTTCCTCAATATATGATTTGAATGATAGTCACAGAAACCAATCTGGTGGCAATGCGACCCGTAGACGGTAGTAACTAGACGCGCTTGACTACAGTTATCCACCCGTCGATAGACCGAAGTCGAGCAAAGAGCAACTTGCTAAGAATATAGGTTGAAATGGTGAGAGTTTTCTTGGACAACTTGTGGCTTGCCTCGTTTCAAGGCAATTGTAACCGTGGACCTCGTTTACGACATTTACCTTGCCACGGCTGACCGATGGAAATGAGGTTTTGGTTGTAAAACAGGAGTTGGTGTCACAAAACCCTTCACGGTTAGTACCGTGGACACACAGGTGATCGATGGTTATCGTGCATGCAAAGCGCTTGAAGCGGGCAATTGAACCAACAAAAAGGGGAAATATGTAGCAAACCAATAGAAACGAATATTACCTGCAGACATCAATCCCGTGTAGGCAATAAGGCAATTGACCAACGTAAACAGCAAATACAAGGGGGGATGCAAACTGAGGTGGCCAACGCCAGCTACACCCTGCCTCAATTACCCAAGATGGCCATCCAGCACTGTAGAAAACTTCGACTACAAAACTGTCACTAACGCAATAAGATTGTCAACAAGCGGTAAATGAGGGATTTATGATAAAGTGAATTCTGGATGGTTGCCTGCGGTAGGTAGTGTAAGAAACCCAACCCTACCGATGTCAACCGGCAGTGCAAGCTATTGTCCCATTGCGCCAAGGGAGATGGAAGCCTATTTTTAGAACACACTGAAACTCCATTTTCGGTTATTACAATCTTCAACTACAAAGGTGCAACTGACAACGGTCATGCACACTTCTCCTTATGCCACTACAGGCAAAACCACTCATGCCGAGTCCCAAGGGGGTAACCACGCTTATCCGAAACAAGAAGGATCTGTGTCAAGTATACCAGAAACACGACACCTCTGGTTCATGTGTTTCAAAAGGAAATACTACTAGCAGGCTAATGATGGTGGTGGACCCTAATGTCCCACCAGGGGTACCGGACATGGTTGAATGTTCAGCGGCTAATGTTGTTGTCCTGATGTATGTGCCCCCAACAGTTGCCACAAAAGAGGCCGGCCATTGATCCAAAACGCGACCTTGGTTGATTTTGTCCTTAATTTCATTTGAAACCTTCTTCAGGAGCATTAACGTTTCTGGGGATGGATAACAGTAGACGGGCAATGACCAGCCATTGCATCACCTGCACTTGTGGCTTTCTCTGTTACCATCACCATTGAAGGCAATAGTCAGCGTCTCCCCCTACGATTAATTTACCGTATTTGACAAAATCCATGATAATATTTTTTGCCAATATTTTCTGACCAGTATATTTTTTTTATTCGTATGAGCTTATTTGTTGGAGTAGATTAGTGTTGGTGCATCCACCCTCAGCAGCTCTCAGTAAGGGGTATGGTAACTAGCCACTGAGACGCGGAAATGTACCAGTGACCCGTAACACTACCAACGAGCACTCATAAAACACAAACTACCTCTATTGTTTCCATGCAAGTATTCAAAATGTCAAACAAAAATTCTCAAGATATGCCACAAAAGAACGCCATAAACGTGAAAAATGCAAAATATTAGGGGTACGAAAATAATAAAATCTACTTTGAAAATAATACTGAAAAATATTCTGATAATAAAAACAAGTGGAAAAAAATATAGATACAAGTCAAACCTTCTTAAGACTACATTTATCTTGTGAGAAGCCCCACAGCACCAAAAATCCTAGAAACTAGCATTATTGATCAATTCCTCCTCTAGCCTCAACGGCAAACCCACCTCCGCACATATACCAAGAACCACCCAAAACCCTAAATAAGCTTGGGATCCTACGTGAAATAATATTGTCCTTCTTGACACGCATTTTTTCTTCGCTTGTAAAAATATTACTAGTCCCACAAAATAATCTCACCCTCTGGAACTAGAAGCCAAATATCAACAAACCACCTAGGCCTACAAAACACCCTTGTCGCAGCATAACGTGTTTGCGCCAAAAGCCTTTGGTCAGATAGACACTGTGGGTACTTCAGATTACAATCGACCCCCTTTTCTGCCATTGGTGCCCACTACAGCGATTGCCACTGCCATGGAGTTGCGCAAGACAAAGCCGCTCAACTTTGACGACGACGATGACGTGCCCAGCCCCCGACCCTACGTCAGTCTCCAAAGAAGCGCGCCTCGTGACCAACAATTGATGGACAATAACTCCACCTTGGAAAACACAAACAAGCTCCTCCACGACCTAGAACGCAAACTCTCCATCGTCTCCACCACTTCCAACACATCATCTCAACAAACTTCCGGGTCAATAGTGCATAATACCAACTTTAATGGTTTGGGAAAGACAAATATCCAAAGCAACGTCTTGAATTATATCAAGAGCAAGGACGACAGCGAGTTATTTGACCCCAACGAGCTCTATCACGAGCGCCAAAGCAAGTTCATGACCAAGTTTGGCAAGGAGTACAACGACGATAAGCATAAACAAAAGAAAAAACATGAAAATAACGTATCTGAAAGCATCACCCTGATTATTGCCAAGAAGTTGCGACATAAGGATTCGGGAAATAAGCACCATCAATTGTTGCGAAAGAATTCTCTTAACTTGACCCAATCGCGATTAGAAAAGAAGGAGTTTGAATTTGATAAAGATAGTCCCCGAAATAGGTTATCTGAACCAGAAAATACGTCAACACCGGATATAACAGACCAATCTATAGGCGCCATTGAGGTAGACGACCCCTCTGGTATAGATTCAGATTCGGAACTTCATTCTCAAAGCTATGCCCAAACAGAACCCCCTTCTGCTATCCAAGAAACTAATGTGAAGGAACCAGATGATGAACCAAGACAGTTGGAGTTGTTACGCAAGACTGAAAACGAGAGCCAAAATATGTACGGCATTTTCTATGGCGATGCATATGATGACATGGACGAAGAAGACGAAGATGAAATGTTATTGCCACCTTCTCCTCCTAGGTCTCCTCCAAGAGATTTGGACCCGGATAAGTTGTATGGATTGTACGATTTTTCTGGTCCTGACCCCTCACACTGCTCCTTATCTCGGGATGAGCCCGTATATCTTATTAATGATGAGGACAACTATTGGTGGCTCATACGAAAATTGACAAAAGAAGAAAGAACTCATAATAAATTGAAGAGAAAGAAAAACCGACTTGTTCAAAATCGTGATCCTGATTATTCCTCTGATGATGTAAGTTCCGACGAAGAAGATGGAAAAGTTGGATTTGTGCCTGCAGAGTGCTTGGAAACTTTTGGAGAGAGATTAGCACGATTGAATTGTTTTAAAAATGAAGAATTGGAAAGAAATTCAAAGGACAATTTAATGGAATCTCTGTCTGAGGAAAGTTTAAACAGGCCTCAAAATAACAGCTCTTTGTCAATGTCCCGCGGAAGCAGTTTGCTACGAAGAGAGTCTAAAAAGAGTAACAAGTCCGTGACCTTTGAAAACTTGGTAGAAGTAGAAGAGGTGCCGATTGACTTAACACAAGAGATTAGAGAAAACCAAAAGGATATGGGATTTGATCCCGGTGATTATTTTGATATACCTCATGACGATGCTAAGAATGCAGCTCCAACGGAAAAGGAAGACGACTCTTCTGAAAAACAATCTGAAGTTTTAAGTGATGTTTATCCCGCAGAAGTTCCGTTGATTGTCAACAAGACCACTAGAAAGGATTTTACTTCTTCTACTGCACAGACTGCATTAAATCCTAATAATGTTCTGGGTAATAGAACAGACTCGGATTTGAATACCCCCATAATGAATTCATCTTCTGCATTCCTGGATTTGTTTATGCAGCCTCCACAGCAACGTACTTCTAGCAATACATTTGATGATGTTTCAATAGGCTCCTTCTCCCCTGACACCCCGCCTACATCAAAACGCAATAGAAAACCATCCACTTTAAGTACCCCAACTTATGATCAAGATGAAGAAGACGAAGATATTTCTAACAGCTTGAGTAGTTTGAGAAGGAGTGTAATATTGGACAGATTGACTAAAGTCACTAGTGACATTCAAGAGCAGTTACAGGCCCAAGATGGAATCAAACCAGATAATTCGAGGGAGATATCATGGAATGAAACAAAAAATATCTTGCTAATTGATGAAGAAAGCCCATTAGGAGAAGAAAAAGAGGAAAATCAAGAAGAACAAGAAAGTGTTTATGGCTCTGTAGAAACTCCAAGATTGAAAGAACCAAGCAGTGAAGATGCCATTCCTGATGACCGAATTGTTGAAGATAATTTTGAAGAAGAACTATTTAATCCATACAACCATACTCGTGAGGAGTTAGTTGAGTTAATTACATCCAGTCCGCGATGTACTCCTCGTAATTCGCCTAGTGGAATACCTAAGACAAGAAACACAAGAGCAGTCCTGTCGGGAAGTCAAGTTTGCTCACCTGAGCAATATCGATCGGTTTCACCCGCTCCTGCTCAAGGATATATAGGTAAACATTATGAATCTCCGTCTCTTGTCAAGACAATATTTGAAAAAGAAAAAATGAATTCGGGCAAAGTTTATGCTAAAGGACATATGGCTTCTCCAAAATTACAAGAAAAACTAAGAGCCAGTAAGGATAGGTTGTCACCATCTTCTTCTTTAAAATCCATTAATTCAAGCTCGAGTCTGCATGAACGCGTTGAAGCACAGCCATTGTTGCATCAGCGTTCAGAGCCTGTTCAAGAAGAAATACAATCGGCTAAATTGTCATATCGTGATGATTCAATATCAAGTCTGCAGGAGAAATTATCAAGATCATCGTCGGCCAAGTCCCAACAAAATTCAATACTATCGTCTCAAGAAAAGGTATCACCTGCATCCTCGTTGAGATCCCAACAGTGCTCACGCATTTCGTGTCTGCAAGAGGAAATGTCCAATTCACCATCTAACAAACGTGGAACAAATGTATTTGAAAGTGCAATATTGTCTTCTCCTTTGCAGCAGATGGTATTGCAGTCCAAACTTGTCGACAGTTCGTCGCCTTCAGTAGCACTGCAACCGGATTTCTCGAATGATGAACAAAATGAAAATACATCTTTATTACCACAACCACAACACCTAGAGCAAGAAGGCGACGAAGTTCCGCCGCTGGTGATAGAAACTCCTGCAGAGTCTTGCCATGCGAATGCCTTACATCCTCCCACAAACAAACAGAGCTGCACATTGGCCCTGCAAGAGAAATCTCCCTCCCCTTCATTCAAGCAAACACGAGATCATAGTTTTCCTTCACCAGCAACAAGGGATTCACCAAAGATTACTCGCCGAAAAGAGGGGCTTCCAAGCACGCCTTCAAAGCGGGCTGTTGTCATTGCCCAGGAATATTTCGAAGACGATGAGGATGACGAGGACGGATTGGTAAACTCCGATCGCGATACGTCGGAAATCACCCCATTGACGTCGATGAACTCGTTAAACAATGGCATCAGTTCCATGAGCACCCCTCAAAAGATTACGGAAGTCAGTGACAAGAGAAAACTGAAGCCCGTTCACGAAATGTTCATGCCAATTTTGGGCAAGTTTGACGAACTAGCTGAAAAATTGGCAGAGTTGGATGAAATCCTCCATTAATTTGTCCTATAGATGATACGTGCTTCAATTTTTTGTACACACGTTTTGTTCAATACTGTATCATGTTGTTTAATTAGCGTCCATAATTCTGTATTATTACAATGTACTTCTACGTACTCTTGTTGTCCATTGGTAGTTTGGTCGATGTCGTTCTCTCCCAATCGTAATCGGACCTCTCTTTTGTGTGGACCGTAGGTTGTAGGTTCTGTTGAACACAAAATTCCTCGGTACTGAGTATTGTCAGTGGACCAACCATATTGAAATTATCGACAAAACATCGTTTTGTCAACCCCTTTACCATCCAAGACAACAGGTAGATGAGCTCGCTTCGAACTTAATCATGGATTCAAACATAGACCCGTCCATTGCGGACCATGAAATGTTCAATGACCACTACGACGAAAGACCTAATTCGACGGCGATACAGCACCAAAATGGTAAACAAGAGAGCAATTTCCATATGAATGAGTTCATGCCACCCAGTTCAGAAAAGGAGGATGCGACAGCAGAGGCTGCTTTGCACATATTGAATTCACTTGTACCCGACCAATATTACGATGAATATGGTGCAAACAGAGAAAGTAGCACCGTTGAAGACCAGCGACGCAATCCCGACGGAGCCAAGTCGGATGTTCATTTAGTACCGTATAATCCTGAGGAGAAGCCAAAGAGATTGGGTCGACCTAGGCGAAACATTGCTGGGAAATTAGATCATCCAGAAGATTCAAGTAGCAAGAACTACAATGAGGCAATACTATCCAAATTCAGGCTTGACAGTCAGCCTGTTGAAGGACCTGGTTCTCGGGGAGGTAGATCGGGGAGAAAAAGTCCTCGAGGAAGAATTACATCAGGTTCAATAAGAAAGAGACAGCAGCAATCCACTTTAAATATAGCGCTGCTGGATAGAAAGCACCCTCTATCGTTGAATTTAGGGGAAACCCAAGAAACCGAAAACCATTCACCAAACAACAACAATAACCCAGCAGTAGATTCGATGAATCCCGAATTAAATACGGAAAATACTGATCTTCCTACAAAAGACAAGGATCCAGGGTCTGAAAAGAAACAGCCAAAACTTATCCTAAAGCTCAAAATGCAAAATGCACCAAAACCCAATTCAACCGCAAGCACTCTGAATAATAAAGAAACAAAGCCTAGCACAAATATGAAGCAAAAGACAATTGTTGGAACTACTATCAGCCGAACAACAATTCTCAATACCAAAAATAAACTTACCAGACAGTTGCCTGGTCCTCTAGTCCCCTTGCACTATAATTTGTATGACGAGAATGCTCATGACGAATATTTTGATGTGAAACAAGAAAAGATAGCCTTAGGATTCCCAGTTTATAGAGCACCTTATGCCAGCGATATCACTTTTATCATATCTTTCTTGACAAAATTTAGAGATATTCTATTATTGGACAATATTGGTCCCCAATCTTTCGAAGAAGGGTTGAGTTTACCAGTTTTGGAAGAATTCGAAGATTCTCCCAAATACCACCCAAGAGAAAGACAAAAACCCAAAGACGGCACATATGATCCATATTATATATCACCAGAAATGGAATTATTATTCAAGAAACTTTTAGCATTGGTACTTAATAGAAAAAAGGAAGTTTCGTCTACTTCCAAGGCAATTGCAGAGCTCAAATCTATAACCTCATCTTTGGGATTACCAAAAGAATGGAAGTCGATGAATTTCAACAGTCAACCTCAGGTTCAGAGAGAACCGGAATCTCCAGTGGATCCCCTGAAGCCAGAAATTCTTTTGTCATCCATACCGACCAACAATTCATGGAACACAACATTCAATCCGTTTTATTTACCCCAGTTTGAGGCCCAAGGGTTAAGAGGATTAGACAACCCCTTAGATAGATTGGTGATTTTACGGGTCTTGGTACAGTGGAGTTTAAGTAATTCTGATATAGTGAAGAATTATATCACCCAAAATGTGCAATCACAAGATGTTCCCGGCGATAAAGATACTTATTACGCCTCTAGGGCTATACTTCGAGGATTCAAAAAC
The DNA here is from genome assembly GCA_002245345.1 of Scheffersomyces stambukii. NCBI lineage: Eukaryota > Fungi > Ascomycota > Pichiomycetes > Serinales > Debaryomycetaceae > Scheffersomyces > Scheffersomyces stambukii. The sequence goes on from NBZC01000016.1 coordinate 78,887, forward strand.
GCCAATGATGCAAAAAGGGAAGCCGAAATGAAATTAGCAAAACGAAAATCGGAGGAAGACATAAAGTATGTGGACCCAACATTAGATCCAATGATGCATAATATGAATTTGAGACTTGTTGATCAAATAGCAGGCGACATTGGTTTCAATATTGGACGATTCTATCTCTGCAGAATGGCAGATGGTTACAACGGGGGATTGTCTTCAATCAAACGAATGAATTCAGTGTGGACAGGGAACACCAGCTTTACTGGACCTCTACCTTCAAAGTTCAAGTTATATGTTCAAGATGTACATGAAATGTTATTGGAAGCCTTGACTGTGGATGGAATTGAGTTTGATTCGGATGGACAGGAAGTCGAGCCAAAATTTACAATCACAGACGAGGCAGATCACTGGTACGAAGTGGCATCGAATGCGAGCGAACTTGGAAATTTTGTTAGTTTTATTTCGAATAGACTTGGGATAGAGAGGAGTGAAAATGTTTCCACTATTCCTATGGCATCACAAATCTACAAACCGGTATTCCAGTTATATGAGTTTTTGTCTTCGATCTTACCGTTGATCGAAAGACAAGAAAGTGTGGATCTACCTATGGAGACGAGATCATCTCGAAGAAAAACAATTGATTATAGTGATAAGCGAGCAGCAGACAAATACAGAGATGAATTTGATGGCGAAGATTATTTGGATGAAAACAACGATGACGACGATAACTATAATGTGGAAGACGATGCCATTGAAGAAGAGGAAGAAGAAGAAGACGACGACGAATACTTTGAATAAACCAGTTTTTTTTACCTGATAAAAACTTTTGAAGATTGAACTAAGCAATCAAGTCTTTCAACTAGCAAATTATACACTAATACTACAAAGGACGTTCAGAATCTGCTTGAACCTAGTAAAAGGTCAATTTTGTCCTTCAAAAGAGATTCATTCTCTTCGAAATATTTGGCTCTTCTTACGAGTTCCTCGTCATAACCTTCATCACTCTTGAGTGCCTTTAATGTTTCTGACTGCACCTCAATCCACTTTTCTATAAACTTGATTGGATCTTCACTTAATTCGCGGTAAAAGGTTTCCCTCAAGTATGCATTCTGCAAGGCTACTATACCAAGCGAGATACGTTGGTTTAATTGTTGAATGGTTGCATCTGCCTTGGTCAAGTTTTCAAAAGATACCTTGTTGACTTCAAGCAATTCCTTTTGGGCTCTAGACAAGTTGATGGGCAACTCAACCGGAACATCAATGACGGTTTCACCCAAGGTTGTTGATTTCTTTGTGTTGACTTCGTAATCTATGATGATGGGTTCGCGAGGTCTAAAGTGGGGCTGAAGCAATTTATAAAGGTCAGTGAACTTGAATGCCTTCACCTTCAAAAGACTATACAACACTTCGTCTGATTGCACCAAAGTTAGGTCGTCTTCGCTTTCGTCTTGATTAACAGTTGGATCCTGAATGGTTGAAGTTTCCACTGCGGGCACGGTTGTGTAGACTTCAGTTCTCTTAAATAAGTTCTTGTACAATACATATTGCCACACCAAGTACATCAATTCTTGCTGGGTGCATTCTTGCTTGCCCGTGAATTGGGCCATGTCATCGCTGAGTCTCAACTTTGCCGAGTGAGTCTTGACCAAAAGGGCAATCTTTGCCTTGATATTGAAGATACCCGTTCTTTTGATGTCCAAGCCGTCAAAGGATGCACTGGCAGGATGTCTTGTTGGGTCAGCAATATCGCTGCGCCACTCGATGATGTGGGACTGCGAGTTTTGCAATTGCGGGTAGTCGTCGCTGGGAATCAAGTCGATGGAAATGGCCGACAAGAACGAGCTGAATTTGAGGGCTTCGTTGTCATTTTCTTCGGAATTGTCGCTAATGAACCGTCCTTCCACCCGGAGAGTCCAGCTTGCTTCAGTTGCGGTTGGGTCGGGCAACGGCAATCCCTTTTCCTGGAGCAACTGCTTCTGCCAGGGCTGATTGTCGCAGGTGTTGTATATAAAGATGCGCAAGATTCCCGTTTCTCCCTTGAGTTCGGCGGTGTGGATGGTTTTCTGTTGGATGGCCTGGAAATCCAACGCCTTTCTCGAGATCAACAAGTCTATTTCTCTCTCGGCATCTTTAAGCTTCTTGTAGTGGTCCAAATTGCCGACCTTGTCGTAGAGCGCCGGGGGGATGGTGACGTCGGTGGGGGTGTACGACACCGTGGGCACGGCAGCGGTGTTGGCACGGGCTTTGAATTGGGGTTGTGCGTGTTGATGCAGGTGCTGGTGTTGGATTTGCTGCTGAGGAGGTGGGATTGGCGGCATCACGTGGTTGTGGAAGGACGAAGGATGGTTGGAACACGTAGTGAGTTGTGGTTGAAATGGTGGGTTTGTTTTGAGCGGAAACGGAAAAAACGAGAAAAATGTCGCGCGAGCGGGACAATGTCGCGCTACACCCCGATCCTGGCCCCACTGGGCAAAATGCAGGAGACGGTGACACCTTTGCCGTCCCCGGCCATTCGCTGTGGGCCACCCATTGACGAAGACCGGATTATTGCGTCAGCAAGACATGGACGCAGGCACAACAGGTGACGCCGCACTTCCAGAAAAGGTGATGCGGGTCCACAAGCGGAAAGTGGTGCCCAAAACCCCCGTGACCGTCACCACCAGCGGCGGAGGCTCCAGCCAGTTTATGAACCACGCCAGCAAAATGAGGACCACGCGCATAAACGAGATGAGGAAGCGAAAACGGGACTTTTTCAAGCGCATCAACTACAGCCATACCTTGACGGTGGTGGTGCTCCCCGCGGTGGCGGTGGCGTACCTCTTGCACCGTTCCAAGAGTATCGTTCCTGAAAACGAACTTACTCTTTATTTCACTTGTATATATTATAACATCACACTATTGGCATTCACCAGCGGCTACCACAAATATTTCGCCCATAATTCCTTCAAGGTGAGACACAGGGCTCTCCAGTACTTCTTTGCCGTGTTTGGCACCAGTGTGGGGATGGGGTCCATTCGCTGGTGGGCCTCCTTGCACCGGGCGCATCACCACTTCACCGACGACACCGAGCGCGACCCCTATCTGATCAAACGAGGATTGGCTTTTGCCCACTACGGGTGGCTTTTGAAGAAACCAAAAAACGTCACCTTTTACGACGACTTCACCGAGCAGGAGTTTCCGACCACCGACGTCAAACAAGACATCAACGAGGTCGAGGTTGACGTCGACATTGAGCCCGCTTCCTCGGGCGACGACTTGGCGAGAAACGACTACGACGAGGGGTTGAAGGAGATGCTCTTGTGGCAGCACCGCACCTACTTGTTGTGGTTCTTGGTCACCACCTTTGCCATCCCCGTTTTGGTGACGGTGCATGTGTGCCACGACACCGTGGCCCACGCCATCTTGTACCCCGGGATCCTCCGGATGTTTTTGTGCCAGCAGTCGATGCTCATCACGGAGTCGATATGCCACTTGAACAATTTGCAGGTGTCGTTTCCTACCCAGCCATTCAACGACAAGAACTCGTCGCAAGATTGCAACAATCCCTTGGTGTCGTTTTTCTCCTACGGCCAGGGTCACCAGAACTACCACCACGAGTTCCCGCACGATTACCGCGCCAACAACTCTTGCTTGACCTACGATCCCACCAAGTGGTTCATCTGGAGCTTGGAGCAGTTGCGGTTGGTTGACGAAGTGTGTCGCACCCCTGACAACTTGGTTATGCAGCTCCGGTTGCAGCAGCAGCAGCAAGTGATCAATCGAATGAAGAGCCAGTTGAACTGGGGCACCCCCATCTCTAAGCTCCCGTTGATCACCCCCAAGGACTTCAAGAGAATCATTGCCTCGTCGTCCAACAAGGACAGAATATACATTGTCATCCAAAACATCATCCATGACATCACCCCGTTCATGGACCAGCATCCGGGAGGAGTGCCATTGCTCAAAGCGTCGCACGGCAAGGATGCAACCAAGGCGTTTTATGGCGGAGTGTATGGTCATCTGACAGCAGCCATCAACTTGCTCGCAACCATGAGAATCGGGGTGTTGGACGTTGGCAATGACGAGGAGGTGTGGCGGAGAGTGGTGCGAGAAGAAGGGGATGTGGTTGAAAGTGGCTCTAATAATAACCAAAAACAATACCGTACAGCCGAAGCCGCATAGCCTGCCACCTATTTATCTGTATATGCCATTAATTGTATGCGCTGGTGTGCTCATCGTCGATGGGTGCAAAATCCCGTACTATGTTGCAGCAAATCACGTGCCCTGGTATCAGAAAAATTCTGGGGCCAATTTTATCTCTTTATTCCAAACGGAATTACCCTGGCAGTCTCTCATGGAAGGCATGACAGAGAATCCAATCTTGTTCCATGTAAGGGACTACCGAGGAGCCACGATAGAGGACTTGGACATCCAGCCTGCAGTGTCCATCAACCCTTCGACGTCGTTGCAGGAGGCAGCAGAGATTGCCTATGAGAATGAGTTCACGTATTTGCCGGTGATCCACGAGTCAAACAAGAGGTTATTGGGAGTGTTGAACGTGGAAGAGTTGAAGAAAGGGTCGGAAAAGGTGACAAGAAGCTTTTTGAAACCGGTGACCAAGAACTACATGATTTGGTTCAACCAGAAATCGAGGCAGAACTACGAGATTGAGTTTGCCAATGCCAAGGAACAGCCCGAAAAGACACCGCCAAAGACAACGATCTTGAAACCTAGAACCCCCAAGGGGAAAAAGTACCAGATATTGACGCCAATGACCTCGTTGGAAGAGTTGGCCAGTTTTTTCAACACTGGCATCTACTTTGCCATCATCACCAACGACCAAGGCAACTTTGTGTATGGGGTGGCCACGCCTCAGGATCTTATGAAGTATGAGAACTCTCGTCCCAAATTGTGATGGTCTCGTAATCAGAATAGAGGATGTCTATAAATAAGCATGGTTGTGCTATTTCAAACGATGAATCATAAACAATACCTTGATGATGTGTCTCTGTATAATGCTCACTATGAACAGTCTATGCGCCTTACATATTTATCTAGGTAAATATATTGCCAATAATTCAATACCTTGATGTGTGTCTCTGCATAATGCTCACTATGAACAGTCTATGCGCCTTAAGTCATACTTATCTAAGTTAAATATATTGTCAACAATTTGAATCTTGTAAAACGCCCAGATTCAACTCACAGTAGCATCATGTCCATATATTGGTTTATTGAGGAATCTTGAGGGTCAATTTACCTGTAGTCTTTCTCCCTTCCAAATCCTGTGCTGCCTGTTTGTAATCCTGCAAATCATAGACACGGGAGATATCGAACTTGACCTTGCCGTCGGAGATCAATAAGAGAAGCTGAGACGAGTAATGATTCCATTCTTCAGGAGTCGCCGTGTAGGCGTGCAACTGTGGTCTCACCAATTTAATGTTCTTTGGCGATAAGCGGCTAATGGCAAATGGGGTCACAGGACCAGACGAGTTGCCATAGCTGACAAAAGTACCTTTTCTTGCCAAAGCAGCCAACGACGTCTCAAAGGTATCCTTTCCCACCGAATCAAACGAAGCAGCCACTCCTGCACCATTGGTAATCTCCTCTACTTTAGCAACCACATAGTCTGTCTGGGAGTTTATCAAGTACTCTGCACCCAATTCTTGCGCGATTTGCAACTTTTCCTTCGTGGATGCCACTGCAATAACATGAGCACCAAGTTGGGAAATCAATTGCACCAATATTCTTCCCACCCCACCGGCAGCTGCCCACACCAAAATGTATTCTCCTTTCTCAACTTTGTGGGCTTCGTTGATAAAAGTCAAAGCTGTCAATCCTTGCAAGAAAATAGACCCATAGATCTTGAACTCTTCGTCGCCAGAATTGGCAGGCAACTTGACGTACTTGAAAAGGGAATCGGGAATCTTTGTGTATTGGGCAAATGTCTCTCCTGCAATATATGCAATGGCATCACCAACCTTTACGTTCTTGACTGCATTTCCCACAGCCACAACTTCACCACTTGCTTCCCTTCCAAACACATGGGGTAACGACGATGGGTAGATCCCCTTTCTAAAGTATGCCTCGATGAAGTTGATCCCTGCATACTTGTTCTTGACAATAATGTCGTGATCACTTTCGATCTTGGGGGTGGACACGTCGGTATACTTAATGACGTCATAGTCTCCGGTGGCTTCATGGAGCACAACCTTTTGGGTAGCAGGCAAAGACATTGTAGATGCGGAAAAAGCGCGGGCGATGGAGTTGGATCTGTGATTATGCAAACTGGAGTAGTGTCCCAGTAGCCGTGAAGTCAATTGGAGTAACCTGGGTCTAATAACAAACAAGCTCCCCATATAAACCGATTGTGGCCTCGGAAAAGGGGTTGTTCCATCGTTTATATAATTTTTGCGGATTTCGAACTGTGGTTGTGGAAGCTCCCAGTTCTCCGCGAAAACTAAATCCTTGATGACAAATCCTGCATCCGGTATCGGACCGGTGCTTCACCACAGTGTACACACCACCACACTCTTGGCATAAATGTTGCAAAATTGGAATAGGGACCTGAATGGGGATATGACAATAGAATCGGGGGGTACGGCAACGGTCGTGTAGTAATAATGTAGGCTCGTTGCCAATTTAGTGGCTGGATATGGCGCCATATTTCTGCGGAAATGCCAGGACAGGATTACTGGGTCAGGATCAATGAGGCTGCGAGTTATGGCCACGGCGAGGGGGCAAGTACGAGGGGCAAATAATAGGGGCAAGTATCAGGGCAAATTAGGGGAAATATGCGTACAACCATTGATAATTAAATGTTTGTGCAGCTTTTCAACCAGAGAACTTCGACTAAGGACCGCTAGCCTCTCCCGTGCGATGGCTTGGCGACCTTGTACTTTCTTTTCGCTTTTGACTTCTTGTTGACAAGCAAGTTGTTGGACTTTGCGCTGTCAGCAAGCATCCTCTCCACGTTATCACCGTGTCTCTCTCTCTTGCGGGACCCTGTGTGGGGGTCCTCCTTGAAGGCGTAGCCAATGGCCACCTTGGAGTTCATCAAAATGGCATTGTTCATCTTCTCAATCACCAAGTCGCTCGTTTCAAAATCATCAAAAGTAAGAAACCCGTAGCCCATCGATTGACCAGTGTTGGGGTCTCTGCGAATGGTGGGGTGGCGGATTAAGGTGCCAAACTTGGAAAAGGTGGTGTACAAAAACTGCTCGTCCACCAACGGATTCAAATTGTTGATGAACAACTTGGCGCCAACATCGATATAGTTGGGATTCAACAATTCTGACGATTTGACGCTGACGTTGCCAACATGGCCGGTTTGGGGTGCCGATTTAGGGGCGTCTGCCTTTTTCAATTTGAGGAGCTTGCCGTACAACCGCACCCCGCGGAGAATGTCCAACGTGTAGTCCGCATCGCGGGCCGACTTGAACTCGACAAACCCGTATCCCTGGTGGGTTTTGAGGATGCGGTCCTTGGGCATGTTCAACGATCGCACGGGGCCAAATTGGATAAAGAGCTCGTACATGAGCAACTCTGTCACCTGGGGGTCGATGTTGCCGCAGTACAACGATGCTCCAGCATTGCGCTCGCCATCCAGTTGCTTTTTGAATATGCTTGCCATCGCCAACCCTGTGGATGCATGGATAGCAAGAGTTGAAGATATCGCTGCGACATATTTGCGATGTGCAGCAGCGACATTGCTGCGAAACCTCTACATTGCGACATTCATATGGGAAAGGGTGCTACTTGACCAGTGGACCGTACGAATGTCCTATGTCGTGCTTCATAGGGCTCTTGTATCCTCTGGCTCAGAATCGAGATCTCCTACGGACTTTTGTAAACTTTTCTCTCCTTTTAAGTGCCAGCTTTTCACAAACCTCTTATTTTAGATCTAATACCACATGAGCTTCAACTAAATATAGACAATAAACCCGACAAGGAATGAGAGTGTTCAATTCTGCACTGTTAACCCCTACTGCCCACGCCCGCGGGTACCAGCACATCTCCCCCCCGGATCAGAAGAAGTCGGGGCTACCATCTGCGGCATTTCGTCAAGCATGGTTGGTCCTTGCCTCGTGGAGCTAACCTCAGGAGCATCATCGGACTCTGAACTTTCGTCGCTGGAATCTTCACTCGAGCTGCTGGAGTCACCGGAGTCAGACTCTGAGTCCGACAGCGACTCAGGGTGGATGCTGTACGCTTTTGTCTCAGCAACCACTCTGTTTGCGATCGCCGACTTTTCGCAACTAATATAGATGGTGGGAAACTCGAGCACTATTTTGTCTTTCAAATTGTTGGCAATGGTGTCGGATGAATCCAAAGCAATAATAGAGTCCCGTGGTGTTGACAACGCATTGGACAAGTAAAATTGGAGGGACCGTTTGTCCACCTCGTTCCCGGAGGTATTGATGATGTTCATGGGCACTGCGTCCCGAAGCACCAACGTCTCCTTCAATCGGTAGCTTAGAAATTTGGAAATCTGGCGATCTTGGGAATCCACGTATATCCATTCTATGGTCCACGTGAAGCAGTTTGCCTTTTTATCGTACCCAGTCTTGTTGGCATTTGACCGCGACATTCCCGTGGGAAGCAGGATAACCAAGGTGTTCTGCCTTTTGGTGGCAACAGCGGGGTCGTTTGGAAACGCCCGAGCAACACTCTTTAGTCGCTGGTCGCTGCCTGCGTGTGTTTGGGCCCCAGATCGGAACCGTTTCCCCTGCCCTCGGTGCTGACCGGGATGGGGCCGCTTAAACACCCCTTTTGCGTTGTTCTTGACGTCGTCCTTCCCCAAATGGATGTGTCTGTCCACAGCCATCAAGTAGTTGTAATCCCTATTCAAATGCACCTGGGACTGTGCGAGCTGGTCGCGGGACACGAACTTGGCTGGGTCGACTTTCCCCTGGCAGCCAGTGCGTGCTTTGTGGGTCTTGACACAGTCAACCGAGCATGATCGGGCCCCGCACGCAGGGCAGGTGTACTTGAACACGTTTTCATAGCACGTCGAACATAACCCCTCGCCCGTGGCCATTGAATTGTGTCGTGAAGTGGTTGGTTGTGGTGGCGGTGTCAATCAGGTACTGAGAGATGAGCCTGGGGTCGAGGACAGACATTACACCGAGGGGCGTACATGTGAGCACGCACACAAATTTTTCAGCTTGCGGGCCAAGTTGGGAGCCGGTAGCGAGCATCGTGCAACCAACCACCAGCCCCCAACAGCCAATGATATCACGAACAGTGGCACGGGTGTGCAGGGCGCATCCCGCGTTGGTGCGATTAAAGTCCAAAACCCCACGAAAAGCCACCGACAAGATAGCGGTGCAGTTGTTGCAGGATGTCACCAGGTTGGGGGTAAGAGGCGAGATTGTTCGTGTCAAGCCCGCCTACATGCGCAACTTCTTGCACCACGGCAACAAGGCCGCGTACATCACCAGCGAGCACGGGCCCAGGATAGAGGTGGTGGAGCCCGTGCGCACGGTGGAGCTAGAGACAGTGGTGCCGGAGGTTGTGGAGGAAGTGGTGCAGGAAGAGGACACCAACGCCGGGGCCATGTCGTTGGACGAGTTGTCGACGTTGTTCGCGTCCATGAGATCCAAGCGGAAGCAGCCTCTGATCAGCGACGTCAAGGTGGTGGAATCCGAGGGCGGGGCCGCCTACCTCTTGTCGGACATTGCCGAGAACATGCCGGAGGTGTACCAGGCGGCGGCGTCCGTGCTTCCCTTGACCAAGGACAGCATTGCATCGGTGGTGTTCAACTTGACGGGGTGCCGCATCCCGGTGTCGGAGATTGCCATTGCTGCCAAGGCCACTCCTAAGGTTGCCGTTGACGAGATTGTGGAAGCCGGCGAGTACCTGGTTGTCATCAATTCTGTGCAGGAGGCCAGAGGCGTGACCAAGACCTTTGTTGTTCTGTAAGTGTTGCATTTGAAGGGGCTGCATCGACGTGTTGTGTGTTTGGGTCGCGAGTGCGGGTGGGACGCCCTGCCGTTATCATTCTGTTTGCATCCCTGTCTGCATACCGTTGGCATTGCCTGTTGGCACTACCATCTCTCTATGTCAAGTGGTTAGGGTGCATAGAACGGTGTACTTTGTCTCCGTTCGCACCCTCGTCACCTTTTGTACTCGTTTGTGGGTCGTCCCGCGCCCTTCGTCTCCGTTGTTGCCTGTACATAGTAAATACACACCCCGGTTGGCGTTGCTGTAGTCGTGGTGCGCCCAGTGGTTGCTGTGCGCATCATCGCCATCGCCACATTTTGCAGTCATGGTTGTTGCCACCACACCATGCCTCTTCGTCTCCAGTACAGCGCAGCCCGTTCGTCGGGCATCGCCAGGAAAGGCACAGGCACGTCGCCGGTCAAGAAGTTCCAGAAGGACATCAAAAAGATCCTCCCGGCCCTGCGGTTGTACCACGGCAACTTGTCCAAGACTGTCGCGGCGCCACCGCAGGACCAGTTGCACGTCAACGACTACAACGTCCAGCTCGACTACCAGCTTCCGCGCCACGAGAACGTGGTGGTGGCCATCGATACCATCGTCAACAACTGGTGGTCGGAGAGCACGAGGTTGCACCGCCGGTACCGTGATGGCAAAGACGGCGGCGCCGCCACCATGGAGGAGCAAGTGTTTCTGTTGAAGGGACTTGGACCAGGTGCCAAGGCCGATGTCATCAAGTATCGCACCACCCAACTTCCGCCTGGACTTGCCACCGTCACCCAACTCTACTCCATCTACGAGGGCGAAAACACCTTTGTCGACAAGAACCTCGAGTTGATGATCAGAAAGGGCCAGGTGCGCAAGTTTATCATCACCAACGCCGCCCCCGTGATCCTGAGAACCTTGCACAAGTTTAGCCAGGGCAAGGTGACGTATGGATTTGAGAATGTCGAGGTGGTGGTGAAAACCGACACCTATATTCAGCTAATCAACCAAGTATGCCAAGACCTCGACAAGATCGTTGCTGGACCGGGCGAGCCGCAAGAGAATAGGACGGCCCAACACCAGGTGGCGACGTTGCGCAAGTTTGTGCGCTTTCTCGGGGAGAACCCCACGGCGTTGTTCATTGGTCTCGACTCCTTTGACAACCAGGAGTTGACGGCGTTGGTCAACACTGGCTTTGCCACCATGACATCAAACCATTTGAACGAGATCGAGTCCCACCAATATTCCATTTCCTACCCAGCGTGTGGCACTTTCTTGAAGTTGGTCAACGCTGGAAGGGTTTGGTTGGTCAAATTGTTGGCAAAGTGCAAGTACAAAGAGATGCTCGAGGAGCAAATATTTGCCCGGTGGGAGGGAACTACCCTTCTGGGTGAAAGCAAGATGAACAATTTCCGCAAGCCGTTTTATGGCTACGATCTAAACTGGGTGTTGGCGGATGCACTAGGTGCGGGAGTGGTGGAAGTGTTCAACACCCCCGTGGGACGAGGGTGGAGACTCACGGGCAAGGTATAGCCATTGCATGTTGGGTTACCAGCAAAGAGGAAAGTAGACAGTTAACAAATATGGGCACGCCTCAGGGATTAGGTCAAAATGGTATTCTGATAGAAGGGTTCTAGGAAGAAACGCGGATTGCACAACCGGATATGGAGTAATGCTTGCTCCAAACAAGTTACGATGTATTATAATATATACCCATTATTGTAAAGTTGAAGTGTTTCAGGTAACTTCACTCTGAAATGTACGATTACTAAAGGATTAGGTCAAAATGGTATTCTGATAGAAGGGTTCTAGGAAGAAACGCGGATTGCACAACCGGATATCGAGTAATGCTTGCTCCAAACAAGTTACGATGTATTATAATATATACCCATTATTGTAAAGTTGAAATGCTTCAGCTAAAACTCTGACATGTACGATTACTTATGAATACCGAGCTATTCTCTGTCAACTTGCACCACGACTACATCCTCATTGTCTGCTTCTTCTGCAACTTCTTCTGTCTCTTTTCCTGGGCCTTCTTTTCAGCCTTGAGCTGTTCCTCTCTGCTCAAGTTTCTCAACCGGTCCCTTTCCTCACGCTTTTGCTTGGCACGTTCATCGGCCAACTGCTCTTGTTTGATCTCATCCTCAATCTTTCTCAACTTGTCAATCTCAGCTTCTCTGGTCTTGACCACTTTCTTCAAAGCCTCGGGCCGGAAAGTTATCTCCTTGGAGGCCAACTTGTCAACCAAATTAAACAAGGCGTCCAACACCAGGGATATTTGCTCCACCTTGTCCTTCCTGGAGGTGAGCTCCACCAGAACAATGATTCTCCGATAAGGAGCCAATTCTCGCAACGATTCCGGCTTTTCAATAGGCTGGTCAGTAAAGGAGATAAACTTGATAAAAGAAGCGGCCTGCAAAGACAAGGCGTTCTTCAACTCGGTGGTGGTGATTTTGTCCTGGAATTCGTTGGCCTCGCTCATGTACACAAAGGACTCGGGCAAGTTGGCGGAATCGGACGTCTTGCACAACGACAAAAAGTAGTGGAACTTTCTGGCATCGTTCATGCCCAATTTGGAGACAATGGCGGCAATAAAGTTGTCGTATTGGAACGAAGGGGTGATGATGATATCGGCCTTGTCAACAGGAGCCTTGACAGAAGGGCTGAAGAAGGACAACGCCGTTTCCAACGCCCACACGAAAAGATTGTGCCTAGGAACCAACGACACGGTGATGTCCACTTTGGCAATGTTGACCCTACCAGATGCGTAGGAGGAGTATGCTTCCGAGCTGTCCTTGACGTAGAGCTTGTTGTCGCCCACGCCGTACTGGTAAAAGTTCTTTTCGAATACGGGGGCCAACCCCTTCAAGAACCGGGTCACCAACGACTGGTTGTACCAGTCGCCCGCCTTGAACAACAACACAAATATGGCGATGAAGGCGATGGTAAAGATCTCCAATCTCCAGTCACGCAATTGCAAGCGTTCCCAGATGGTCATTGCCGACAACTCCTCGACTGTGAATTGGGAGTAATCCTTGCTGGAAGCGGTTAGTATCACTAGCGGCAACAAGTCAATGTGGGGCCCAATGGCCACCGGAATGTGCATACCCTTGAACGGCCCCAAAGGGGAACAATTTCGTCAACACTTCGAACAACATGGTCGACTTTGTCGGTGGGGATGGTGGACGGAGAAGGATGGAAAACGGCAAACATTTTTCGAGGCTGAAAATCTCGACATGGTCTCGCTAGAAGTTGGAGGCACAATTGCGACAAAAACGGCCACCACGAAAGTGCCGTTTTGCGAGGCCAAAGAGGGCCCCGAGGGCGTCACTACGGAAGGATAATGTCGAGTATGACAACGTCGAGTAGGACAATGTCGTGTATGTAGCATGTAAGATGACATAATCTACGGTTATCTATGTAGGTGCCGTACAGAGCCCGGTGTAGCTGGACACGGACCAGCCCCCTCACTATGTGGTGCGCTTCTTGTGGGGCTGTTGGTCGTTCTGGTACTGCACAAGTCCCTCGTGCACGGCGGACTTAACCAAGTTGCGTAATTCCTCTTCCGGGTCGTCGCTGCGCAAGATGGCCTCAATCTTGCGCCTTCTTTCCTCCAACTCCTCGAGCAGCAGGTGCTGCTCGGGGTCGTTTTCCATCGTATACCGTATACTGTGGCCCTCCACCGTCCCTGGCACGGGTAGCGAATCAAGCACGTCTGCACCCGGCTCGGGGTCTTCGCTGGGGCCTTCGCTGGGCCCGTCGTGCGCGAGTGACTTGAGATACGCTGCCACCTCGGGGAACTCGTCCTCGTCTTCTATGTACTGCCCAGCGGTGAGCCCATCACCATTCTTGACCTTGTAATCGGCCCGCAACTCCTGCACCAAGAATTTGGCGGTGGCCAAATCCTCGACATGGTGCAACGGGGTGTCGCCCTCGTTGTCCTGGACGTTGATCTCCCCGTGCTTGTCCACCACCAAATACTTCAAGAGGTCGGTGTGCCCGTACGACGCAGCTGCGTGGATGGGGGTGTAGCCGTTGGGGTCTTTGCAATCAGGAGCATACTTTCCCGAAGACACGTACTGCTCTACAATCTGCCGCTGGTTATCAGCAGCTGCAACCCATATGTTCACCATGCTGCCTACCGTGTGCCACGGGGGGGGGGGGAGGACGGGGACAAGAGATGGCGATGGATGGCAGTTTTCGTCACGTGCACACGCGAGGGAGAACCGACATTTCCAGCACTGACCTTTGCCCACCAACCGAAGCCCACCACACCACCAACCATGGCCTCCACATCACAGCAAGAGGACAAGTTGACATTGTCCCCCCCGGAGCAGTTGTCGGGTTTCGAATGGTGGCGACGGTCATGGCTGTACCGCACGGGGTTGGGGCTCTCCGACCACGAAAAACGCCAGTTTGAGTACGACTACAACCACCGTGATTTGGAGGAAAAGTGTGTCCAGTGCAACCAGTACCGCGACTGGATGTTGAACTACTCACCGTCGGTGCGCTTCATGATGGACCACTTGTCCAAATTGAACCGCGACAACCAGTTTGTGTTGAACGAGTCCAACATTGTGTGCGAGGTGTGCGATGGGGTCAAGGGGGGCGGGTTCCACCCCCAGGAGGGAATCCTCTTGTGCGCCAATTGGATCCGCAACAAGTGGCAGTTGGAGGACGTGTTGACGCACGAGCTCGTGCATGCCTACGACTACTTGAAGTTTGACGTCAACTTGACCAATTTGCGCCACCATGCCTGTACTGAGATTAGGGCGTCCATGCTCAGTGGCGAGTGCCGCGTGTGGAACGAAATCAAAAAAACCGGGTTGGGCAGCTTTGGGAAAAAGTTCCAGCTGTGTGTGCGCCGCAGAGCGGTGTTGTCGGTGTCGGCCAACCCGGCGTGCTCCAGCCCGGAGGAGGCGGAGAAGGTGGTGGACACGGTGTGGAACTCGTGCTTCAACGATACCCGTCCTTTTGAGCGGGTGTACCGCTGACCACCCCCGCCGTGGCTGTCGGTAGTGCGCGGGGGATGCGCGCACCGCCCGCGAATGTGGTGACAGCCCGGTTGCAAAGGGGACGGCAAATGTGTCAGGGGGTTGCCCCACGAAAAATCCCGTTTCCACCGCAAAATGCCGGTTCCCACCGCTACTACCGTGGACCGGCCCCGAGTTGATCGTGCTGTATATAGTTGCCGGGGCTGATGGCCACCCCCATTACCATTACGTAAACAACGGCTATTTATTACTAATGCCCTCGCTGTAGACACCGCAAGTGCCACCGGCGCCGGTAGATACGGGGCCATTTCTAACTAGAAAATAATTTTCAGAACTAATCCCTGTGGGGTCCGTTCAGCAACGATAAACACGGCGGCACCATCATTGCACTGTGTGTCGGTCACCATTTAACCCTGGCTTCGTGTCTTGTGCTTGCTGGCACCATCTCTGTCGAAATCCACTGTGTAGTTGTTGCCAATTGCCCGCTGTTGCCATAAACGCAGGGGTTTTCAGCGTATAGGTTTGCAAACATCGCCATGTTCAAGTCCTCCACCTCCGACAGGTTGAACATCATCAACCAGAACAACCTTCGACGCAAGTCGTTGGACTTGAATAACGACTACTTGTCGTCCAGCGAGGAGGAGGCCAAGGCTGACTTGTCGCCGGCATCCCCACCGCACGTGGAGGAGAACCACGACTCCAACTCCGAACCCGTTACCGTCACCACCACCACCACGACTACGGGCGAAGTGAGATTCCGCAAGAATGCGCCGTCTTCGCACGGTGGTTCATCCACCACGGCCGTCACTGACATCACCATCGACACTCTCTTGACTCATGTCTCCAAACAGGGCAAATCCCGTTTGAACCGCAAAAAGACAGAACTGCGTCCTCACAAGTATGTATCCAAGTTTAGCGACATCACCTTCAAGTCCATGTCCTCGACAATCTTTGATTCAGACGATTTCTACAAGTCTGAGTTTTTTGGCTTCTACGTTTTGTTTTGGTTGGCCACGGGCTTCTTCATGTTCAACTCCCTCGTCCACATTTACTTTGAAGGGGGGATGTCCATGCTTGAATGGCCAGTGGTCCAGATTCTCTTGAAGGATATTGTCAAGGTGGGGTTGACTGATGGTTCTATGTACTTGTCAACCTACTTTGCCTTGGTGGTGCAGCTCTTGTGCAAGCACAACTTGCTCTCGTGGAGAAAAATTGGCTGGGTGGTACAGGCGGTATACGATGGCGTCTTTCTCTTTTTTTGGGCAGCAGTGGCCCTGAAGCACGGCTTCAACTTTCCGTGGATCGCAAAGGTGTTCTTGTTGCTCCATAGCTTGGTTCTTGTTATGAAAATGCACTCTTATGGCTTTTACAATGGTTACTTGTGGCTGGTGTATAACGAGGCCAAGTTCTCCGAAAGCTACTATACCCGTCTTGTCAATGGCCAAGTAACTCCCCCCGAGGGATACACTGTGGAAACCGTTACCCACATCTTGCAGGAAAGTTTGTCTTTTTGCAAATACGAATTGGAGTACCAAACAAACGCAACTACCCAAAAGACAGAGAAACACATGTTTGACGAATCGCGCGTGGACGAACCTCTTGAGCAATTGCAGAAGCTGGGGTTGATCAAATTTCCTCACAATATATCCTTGAGTGACTTTTTCGCCTACAGTATGTTTCCCACTCTTGTGTACACCTTGAACTTCCCTCGAACAAACAGAATTAGATGGTCTTATGTGTTTAGCAAAACTTGTGCCGTATTTGGTATCATCTTTTTGATGGTTACAGTGGCTCAAAGTTGGATGTATCCTCTTGTCATGCGCACAAAGTTGGTCCGCGAGCTACCAGTTGCCCAAAGAGTACCCCAGTACTTTTACATCTTGTTGGACATGATCCCTCCTTTCCTCATGGAATATTTGTTCACCTTTTTCCTCATTTGGGACTCAATCTTGAATGGTATAAGTGAATTGAGTTGTTTTGCAGATAGAGATTTTTATGGACCATGGTGGTCATGTACTGACTGGTCGGAATTTGCCAGATTGTGGAACGTTCCAGTACACAATTTCTTGCTCAGGCATGTGTACCACTCATCAATCAGCACATTTGAACTAAACAAAGTTGGTGCAGCTTTGGTGACGTTCATGTTGTCAAGTTTGATACATGAATTGGTTATGTATGTGATTTTTGGTTCATTGCGAGGATACTTGTTGTTGTTTCAAATGTCGCAAATTCCTTTGGTGATGATAAGTCGGACAAAGTACATGCGTGATAAGAAGATCTTGGGGAACGTTATTTGTTGGGTTGGTTTCATTTCCGGTCCAAGCGTTATTTGTACATTGTATTTGGTTTTCTAATTTAGGGAATGGAAGCGGAATGGTAAGTTCGGATGGCAATTTTATTCCTTGGTTGATTTGCGGAGTTAAAACTGTCCTAAAAAATGTGTCTAAAATGCCTAACGCAAAGTCAAGGTGCATTAACCTGCAGAAATTATTATCTACTTTTGGTAAATAATATTTTAGCAATATTTTTTCTTCCATAAACGGTAATTTGTCAAAATCACAGACGCTGTAAAACCTTCATCTGCAAAATGTAAATGTCTTCGGCTCATTGTCTTGCCGAGGAGACCTTCTATTTAAATATAAGACCCCCCTCCATTTTACTCCTCTCTCTGCACCATGGTCCCTTTTATTATTTTCTTGCAACTTCAACTCCGCTTCTTGCCCAATTTGAACGTTTAGAGAAGCAGGAAGATCAAGAACAAGATCAAGAACAAGATTACAGGGTATGATCTCCATCGGTTGAACGTTCGACAAACCTTCTTGGTTCCATTTCCGATATCCTTGTCCACAATGCTATTGGCAAACAGATCAATTTGTTTGGAACCTACCCTACTGAAAGGGACTTTGCTCCTTCTATATTATTTGCCGTAATATTTGCAATACTTGCATTGTTTCATGTCGTGAATTTTATAATCAATATTACTCGGGGCCATTTCTTTATCTTGACTTTATATTGGGCTTTCACTTGTTTAGTTCGATTAATTTCTTTCGTGTTTCGTGCCACATGGGCAAGAGATATTAAAAATGCAAGAATGGGAATTGATGATGAGGTTTTGCTAGTGATTCCTGACATCTTATTAGTTTCATCAAACTTAATTTTAGCCCAAGTTTGTTCACATGGAGACATCCAGTTGGTGGTTCTAGAAAATTAATTTGGGGATTCATGTTAACACTCTATGGAATAGTCATTGTATTGATTGTGGTTACTGTCTTGGCATCAGCAATCCCTTACCTATATTTCCTTCCTTCTCACCGATTCCAAATCTATAAGGATTTAAACAAGTTTACAGCAATCATGATTATTGTCTATACATTTACAGCTATAGCTTTGATTGGTTTATTATTTTGGTTGCCAACAAAAAAGGATGAGAGGTTGTATACATATCAACCTTGGTGAATTGAAAGCTTTAGTGCATTTTATTTTGTGCCTAAAGGCGCTGCTCAGAAAGCGGAAGAGCCTTTCATGAAGAGAAATTTTAACCATAGGCGTGCAGTCAGAGTCATTACAGCCACTCATCATCACTACAAAATGGTTGAAGGATTAACAAACCATAGAAGTGATTTGACACACAATTTTTCATTATCTATCCTTTGTATTTCAACTATCTTTTTCTTCATTTCTGCAATGTTGCGAGCAATAGTTGTCTTCCAAGCCAGAAAAAATTTCAACACAGGGCCAGCATCGAATGTAGTTGCAATGTACTTTGGTCGGGGTGTTTTCGAAACTACTATCCATTCGTTATATATCTTGGGTAGAGCTGACCTTAGATTTTACAGACCGGATATATTACCTGCCAAAGTTAGAGCCAACATCACTGCTGAACAATCAGGAGTACATACTGTCATGGTTAGTGATAATGAATCCAATGAACTGGTTTCTGTTGATTTTGATGCCAACAGTGTTCCTACTTTCAGTAATGACTTTGAATTTGGAACGAATGACGACGATTTGCATCTTAATCAATTAGAGGAGAAGGATACCGACTCTTACGATTTCAGTCCTCCCCCTTTTGTATCTCATCACAAACATGCTGGCCATGACAAATCTGATAGTGATGATGATGAATTCAGGTTTTAACACCCTCTGTGACATTTTTATTTATTTCAACTTGCAATCATACTTTTTGATATGCAACAATTTTAGAGTTATTTTCAGCTGATATAGATACCAGAAACCAATAGATTTATTATAGAAAGATGAAACAATTATATCTAGGAAGTTCGAAAAGAGCTTGTACGAACCTTCATGGTTTAGTTTGGGACATTGTGAATTTAATAATGGTTAATTTTGCAACAATTAAAAATATTTTTCAAGCTACTGGCACATTTAGATTTTGTGGACAAGTCAAACGGCCACTAACTTTTGTCAGGTCTACAAGCTAGCCTTGTTTTTAAGTATGTACGTGTATGAATGTATAGTGATGCACACATTCATAATTTCTGGTTGAAACTACCTACCGAATCCTTATTGCCAGTTGGAAAGAATTAGGGTTAGTATTTTTACAAAACAAGTTGTTACAACTGTACGGAAGTAAACTAAACCTTCGCAACTTCTTCACTTTTAGAACAATGAACAAAATGGATCAATTCAAATTTGGATAAGAGTGCCTATCATGCATTGAAATTGAACCTAATAGATATTTTGAAATCCCCTTATCACAATTACGCGGAAGGAGTTCTCTTCACCCGCAGCGCTTCGCATCTAGCTTGGCTATTTTCCGGTGCCTTAAAAGAATTAGACGATTAGGTCTTTTTGTTCTATCTGTCCTTACAGCCGCATTTGACATCGATGGATTTTCAATTCAAATTTGGTGCCAAAGGAATCCATTCTTAGTTTCAAAGTAAGCTCATTTACTAGCCTACAAAGATTTGAAGTACTCGACCTCTACTTGACTACACACCCATCATTAGTTTAAAAATAGATAAATTCTTTATTGGCATTCTATTAAAATAGCCATTAGTTTTCAATGATCTCATAGTGATCGCATTTGGGTTAGTTTCTCGCCTCCTCGGGTTGATGGAGCGGAATCACCTGGTTGGTGAAATTGTGTGTTGGAATGCCTAATTTCCCAACTAGGAAATTTCTGTTGTATTCGCTCCCAACTAGGTAACTTGATTTCCAGCAAGATTTTTTTTTGCTTCATTTAGCGGGGTATGCGAACTACCAATATTCAAAACCACATCAGGGTGCGCAAGATGAAGCAGCTGGCAGCTGGTACAAGAATATTGCTCCCTTCTACCAATGATGGTAGGAGACGTGGCATCATATATTTCTAACTAGGATGTGGAAAGGAGGAAAAAGGGAGGGGAAAATTGATAGAAACTAGCGAGACAAATAAGGTAAATTGCGTGCCTCCAATGACAACCCCAGATGGTTTTGTTAAAGCCCCATTGTGGAAAATTTCTATTTTTGTATTTCCTCACAAGGTTACATATAAATTGTAGGAATATCCGAAAGTTTAGCAACGACTACTGGAATGAAAGTTTCTCGATTTTGATACTTAAGATTGTCATCACCTACTTGTGCAACATTTCAGGATACCCGTTGCCTCAAGGGTGTATTGATCAAAGCATTCACACTGCACAATGTTGGGGCATGATGACTATTATAGTGCAACCAAAGGGTTGTTAGATTTGATTCGACGGGTGGAGAATGGTGCGGCAGAAGGTACAGGTATTGCTCGAATGGTCGAATTGGCCCATAATTTGATGGGGGAAAAGATCCCACCAGTAGTGGTTGACTTTAGTATAGGGATTCAAAATAACTTGTTTGGAGGATACCCATCCCTGGCCGACTTTGCTCCTTCTGTTGTCTTTGCCGCAATCTTTGGGGTTTTTACATTTATTCATGTTTTACTATTTGCAATAAACTTTTCAAGGGGGCATTATTTTTGGTTGTCATTGATATGGATATTTTACTGTGTTTTGAAAATCATTGGATTTGCATTACGTGCAGTGTGGGCTCAGGATGTCACTCTTGTACAAATTGGATTGACATCGGAAATATTCTTGATTGTGCCTTCTATTGTCATTGTTTCTGCTAATTTGATTCTTGCACAACGGCTTTTCACATGGCGACACCCCGTTGGTGGTTCGAGAAAACTTTTCTGGGGTTTTATGTTGATTCTTTATGGATTTGTGACCATTTTGATCGTCGTCACCATCACTGCGTCATTTGTGCCATACTTAGATTACATCTCAAGAAAATCATACATTTCTTGGATCAAGACTGTGCAATTTACTTCGGTTATGGTGATTGTATACAGCTTGACATCCATTTCTTTGATTGGTTTGTCCTTCTGGCTCCCAACTTCCAAGGATGAGCGGTTATACACCTACCAGCCATGGTGGATTGAGAGTTTTGCTCCATTCTACTTTGTACGCAAGAATGCAGCCCAAATGGCCGAGGAGTCATTCATGAAGAGAAACTCCAACCATAGACATGCCATTCGAGTTATTGCTGCCACTCATCACCATTATAAGATGGTGAAAGGTTTGTCAAACAAAAGAGGTGACTTGAAACATAACATATCTTTGGCAATAATTGTTGCCACCACACTCTTGATTTTGGTGGGTGCAATCGGAAGACTTGTTGTGGTTTTCCAGGCCAGATATAATCGTATCAGCTCACCAGCAGCAAACATTTGGTTTATGTATACAGCATGGGCCATCTGTGAAATCATTATCAACATCTTGTACATTGTTGGAAGAGTTGATCTCAGATTTTACCGTCCTGATGTGCTTCCAGCCAGGGTCAGAGCCATTATTACTGCTGAACAGACATACTATCCCTCGTCAGATGAAGAAGAAGATGGGTTTCACCGCGACAAGTCCCATACTTACAATGCACAAAATGGAAGCCAGCCAACGCACCACGGTGCCTATAAACCTGAGTATGGGGACGAAGACAGCGAAGACGATTTCCATGATGGCTTCGACTCTGACGAGTGGGACTTTACCAATGCTCCCGGAAACGGAAGTACAACCTCGAGCGATATCAAAAAATCGTCATCCTACAATAGAGAATCAAAGTTTGCGGAACCCCCAGCAGCCTACGAACGAGAAACTAAATTTGTCGATCCACCTGTTGGTGACAACGAGTCAGAATTCAACTTTTGATAAGCTGAATTTGGCAGTATATTCAATTCTCAAAATAGACTTCTTGTTTTTCTTGATTACCATTAGTCGATAATGTATTTGTAATTTTACTTGAACAACATTCCCAAACAGGAAACTGGAACCGGTGGCTAACAATAGCCGTGTCCATTGTTGTTATCAGACTCCAATTTGGACCCAACGGTTTTGGGCCCAGAATAAAGTCTAAATGTACCTAATTTTTCTTGACTACTGAAAATTTTTCAATTATATTAGCGTAGCTATTCGTCGTTACACTTTTCTTGTAGAAAACCCGACATTGCTTATTGTAATACGGTTATAGTCAACATGGTACAAGAATTGACTCACCCATCGATCAAGGACGGCTGGTTTGCTGAGATCTCCGACACCATGTGGCCCGGACAGGCCATGTCTCTTAAGGTGGACAAGGTCTTGCACGTGGAGAAGTCCAAGTACCAAGACGTGCTTGTGTTCAAGTCCACCGACTACGGCAACGTGTTGGTATTGGACAATTGTATTCAAGTGACCGAACGCGATGAATTCTCGTACCAAGAGATGATTGCTCACTTGGCCCTCAACTCGCACCCTAGCCCCAAGAGAGCGCTTGTCATTGGCGGTGGTGATGGAGGGGTCTTGCGGGAGATCTTGAAGCACGACACCATTGAAGAAGCATGGTTGTGCGACATTGACGAGACGGTGATCGAAGTGTCAAAGAAGTACTTGCCAGAAATGTCCAAGTCTTACAGCGACCCCAGAACCAAGGTTCATATTGGAGACGGGTTCAAATTCTTGGCCCAATACAAGAACCAATTTGACGTTATCATCACCGACTCTTCCGACCCAGAGGGACCAGCCGAGTCTCTCTTCCAAAAGCCCTATTTTGAATTGTTGAAGGGGGCTTTGACGGAAAAGGGGGTCATCACCACCCAGGCCGAAAACATCTGGTTGCACATGAACATCATTTCGCAGTTGAAGAAGGACTGCCGGGACATTTTCCCCGTGGCTGAGTACGGATACACCATGATTCCTACTTACCCATCGGGGTCAATAGGATTCATGGTGTGCAGCAAGGATGCAAATGCCGATGTGACCAAGCCAATTAGATTCGACTGGTCCGACGAGTTTGTGGCCAAAAACTTGCGCTACTACAACAAAAGAATCCACGAAGCAGCCTTTGTGTTACCCACATGGGCTGACCAAATCTTAAACAAGAAGGACTGACATTACATACAAACAAAATAGTTGATTTGGGACCTCGGACCCTTATTTTGTGATGATGTAATGACTTCAGTTCTGCCTTGTGTGAAGGTACAATGATCCTGCACAATGTCTACTATATATTCTTGGGAATTTGACGCAACGGTGCCTTTGCAAACCGTTCTTTCTATTGTAGTCCTACATCGCCGTTCCCCTACATGGCTTTGTCCTCTTTGTCTTTGCTCAATGTGTAATTACAAACTGCATTTCTGGTTCTTGCCGATGCAATCACAAAAGTGAAAGGCATCGGAAAATTTCCGGAACATCTGAAAATTTCTTGTTTGATAACGCACTTTTTGCACCCTCGCATACCACGATAAACCAGGGATGAGCAGATTTGAGTGTGACAACCATATGGAAAATTTCCTTCGGGAACTTCCGAAGTGTGAGCATCATGTGCACTTGGAGGGGACGCTCGAGCCATCTCTTTTGTTCACTTTGGCTGCCAGAAACGGCATCACTTTGCCGGAATCATTTCCGTCCTCGATCGAGGCTTGCAACACTAGATACAACAATTTCAAGGACTTGCAGGACTTTCTTGACCACTATTATGTGGGGATGAGTGTATTGATTACCGAGGAGGACTTCTACGACTTGGCAATGGAGTATTTCAAAAAGGCATTTAACGACGGATGTCATCACAGTGAGGTGTTTTTTGATCCACAGGGCCACGTTGAAAGAGGTATTGCTATAGATACCGTTGTTGCGGGGTTTGACAGAGCATGCAAGGACGCCACCGTCAAGTATGGAACCACAAACAAGTTGATCATGTGTCTTTTGAGACATTTGGCACCCGAACAAGGACTTGAAACCATTCATTCTGCCAAGGAATATTTCGAGAACAATGTCATTCACGGATTGGGCTTAGACTCCAGTGAACAACCTTTCCCACCAAATTTGTTTACCGACTGCTACAAACATATTAAGGATTCCTTCCCCAGCGTGGGCTTGACTGCCCACGCCGGAGAAGAGGGAGACCACACATACGTCTCCGATTCTTTGGATTTGTTGAAGGTGTCTAGAATTGACCACGGGGTCAATTCACACCAGAGCGAAAGTCTTATGGAACGTTTAGCATTTCAGCAAACAATGCTCTCGTTGTGTCCCTTATCCAACGTCAGGCTTCAGGTGGTCAAAGATGTCAGTGAATTGCCTATTGACAAATTTTTCGAGAAGAACATTCCATTTTCAATTAATTCTGACGACCCAGCATATTTTGGAGGTTATATTCTTGATAACTACAAGGCGGTGCATACCAGATTTGGGTTTAGTTTAGCTCAGTGGAGGCAAATTGCTTTAAATGGAATTAATGGCTCGTGGTGCGATGATGTCAGAAAGAATGAGTTGAGAGAGATAGTCGAGACTGTTTGTGGAAAATATCGTTTATTGATCCAGTAGATTAGCTATCAGTAGCATATTATTCTCTCTGGTTAAAATGAATCAGATTATTGTCATAATTATTAGCATGCAATGTATTATCTCTATTTGACTATTGATAAATTAATGAATTAGTTAGGCTTATGATCTTGAATAATTTTTATAATGCAGATAGAAATGAATGCATGAAATGTCAAATAAACCGACTATGCTAAGCTTATTGTTTTAGCCTTGCCTTTGATCAATTCTTTCCATCTAATTCGACTACACTCTAAGTCTTTTTCTTTCCAGACACTTTCAACAACTTTCCTTGCCATCTTGACACTAGCAAGTTCTCGTATCTTCTCCATGTCTATAAACTTGCTCAAAACAAAGAACCTTTCTTCGTCAGTCTCCACTGATACGACCCCAATGACAAATAGTGGCCAAAGGCACGACATGTAAATTGCAGGTAATGAGCTTATTAACTCAATAATTCTCTGGCTGACCTGTCGAATGTTCTTATATCTGTTGATAAATTTTTTTGGCAACTTGATATTTGACTTGGCATTTCCACTTGGTTGGTTATAATACATATACTCTAGATCTATGCGAGCAAACAAATAAACGTGTGCAGTAAGTCTCTTGATTTCTGAGATTTTGATGATGGCTTTTTGGGTTTCGGTATCTAATTCATCTAGAAGAAGATATTGCCTTAAGTTATCAATTCTATATTGTAGTCTTTCCAACTGGTCCAAAATTTCCATCTCTCTTCTCTTGAATCCAATTAAGCCAATATAAGACTCGAGATCTTCGTAAGCTTTACCCAATTTTGAAATCTGGTTAATAATAGAGATTAGATGTGGTGAACATCCCAACACAAGATCAATCTTTTCGTCAGTATCATTCTTGAGAGAACTCAAAAATTCATCATCCTCTACAATGTTATTTTCAAACCATGCTGTTTCTCCCATTACCTCGTGGGTGATGAAATATCTGATAAAGAACCTTGTAACCGGTACAATATTCTGTTGAATTAAAGTTTCTTTCAAAAACTCTTTTGCCCCATTCAAATGAACAAGCCATGAATCACCGCACAGAGAAGAAATATCGGCAAAACATAGCATTAAAACCGTAGCCAATACGTCATCCCAATTTGTGCATCGTTTGTGTTGTTTCTCCTTGATTAGGCAAGGTAGTTGCTGCAACACTTGGGAAAAATGCAACCGTGCTAATTCTTCGAAACGAATATTTCCTAACAATGCTAGTTGGCTGGCAGCTACTGCCACCAATGTTTTATGGACAATATCAGAGGTCTGAGCTAAAGGTACTATTAAGTACAAATAAGGATTTAGATCAGGATTTATCGGAATAGTTCGTGGAAGAGGAACAATGCTGGAACTTCCATCATCCTTTTTAGGATAACATATGCAATCAGGGCAAATTCCATTTACAAAATAGTTGAATACTTCCCATTCTAATTTGACGTTGCTTCGATAAAAATCTTCATTATAGATATTAATTGCTGAGGCAGTAAAAGTCTTGGAAAATGCCTCGTCGGAATCCAAATAGAAGTTACCATTATTTTTTGGCACCACATTGAAGAAGGTTGAACGAATATGAGGCTCTAGCTTGATATGGGGATTATTCTCCCTAATTTCTTGAATATCGTTGGAATACTGTCCATCTTCTGTGTTGTTCACTGAAACATACATCTTCGACTTTGGCATGCGATAAATCCTGTCGGCTGCCCCCTCAATATCGTCTTTTGTTATCATGTTAAACATTTTACTGAAATCATGATAAGTAGTATTTAAAAATAAATTGTTGGCATTATTGGAGACCCACTTGGTTTCCTTGTTTCGAAGTAACATCTTTGATAACGTTAATTCCTGGGCTTCATGGAGCTGGATAACCTTTCCTTTCTCGCGGGCCAATTTATTTTGACGAGAGCGGCCGAATGAAATGCCCTTTGCTATGGCCTCATCTTCCCATAACAATTTCAATCCATAGGAACACTCGATTTTTAGACGTTGGCAATTGTTGCACTTGGGGTGGTTTTCTAGGCATTGATGTTAGTAAATTGTTGTGGCAGAATGTGAAAGAGTTGGTGTAGAGATACATACCGTCGCACTTTACCCTCCTTCTTTTGCAGGTGAGACAGCCCTTTCTGCTGCGTCTGTCAAACCTTCTTGTGCGCCGTTTGAGAACTTCAACTGGTGCCGGAGAAGGAACAATTGACTCTGTCATTGACATATACTAGATATTGTCCACTCGGGCAAATGAGCAAAAGAAAAAGTTAAATTTCCCATATATAGGACTATATAGGGGATGATGTAGGAGAAAGCACAAAATGTAGGAATAAGTACAATTAAGGGCCTATGCTTTAAATCACGGAATTATTCACCACTGGGAAGAGAATACAAATGGCAAACCCACTAGCAGAACAAACGCAATGAGATGACGTTAACACCTGACAAGAAGAGTAGTGGCACACAAATGAAGTAAAGATGGAAGTTGCATGCAATTTAAATTAGTCTGATGAGTTGTTGTTGAGTATGGGGTTTTCAATTTGGATTGACAATCAATCCTAGTGCCATCAAAAAAACAGAAAAACAAAAAAACACAAATCAGAAAATATTAGCTAGATAATAACCAGTAAAAAATAATTTTTGATTGTTCAATTTGAAAAATAATATATTATTTAGGGGTCAAGGAGTGTAGATGTGTAGCCACACGACAGCGATTAATATTTCCACCCCCCAGTAAGGTATAAGATTTTTAGCATATGTACCCTGACGAAAAAATATGTGGTTGTAATTCCGTCAAGCAAGGATTTTACATCTTTAATGTATTGGGTACACCATCAGTACTTAACAAGTATGGCGAGTTCTTGTGGGGAGTTAACTTACGGTGGCCAACCAAATCACCGCGACCACTAATACTTTTGTGGCCGTTACATCTACATGCATCAGTTTGTTGGTTCTATTGTTGCACGGGGGGTGGGCCCATCCCACTTGTATGAATGGAAAATGATTCTGTCTCACCAACATATATGTAACTATTTTGAGTGAAGGTGAAACGGATTTGTGATGAGAAACCAGCCCCATTATTGGCCCTCATGAGGCAAAGTCGTTATGGGATGCGTTTGTGAAGCAAGGAAGACAGGTGAATTTTCTCCCTTATGTTCTCTCAGCAACAAAATAAAAAATACGACGTCTTGGCTCGTGGCCAAAACAATAAGGTATGCATTGCAACCACAATTAAAACCTTGTAATCAGGAAAGATGTTCCATTTCAGTAGATCAGCGCTAGCAAGCGGAAAATTATTGCCTTACTTTTGGTTTGACATTCAAACGTCAAATCAGCAGAGTTATGGTTCAAAAATGAGTAAGCGTCATTGTTGATGAAATCTGGCTCATCAAGCACGCATACATGGACCACAAACTTAGGCGGATATGCCACTATTCTTTCTCTGTCACGAACTTTGGCCAGTAAACTTAATTTTCGGAGGCACATAATAATAGTTTTCCGAGTCAGCGAAACCGGAAAGTAATTTTGGTATCCAAGAATTACGGGCGATCATAGCTAAACCAGAATTGCCGAAAATAATGTCCCACTGTTAATCCCCTTCAAATGTCGTTGCCTACATATAATTGCAATTTGATTTGCTAAACACCGATACTCCAACGTTATATCGTCACCGATATATCAGTCCAAAGTGACACTTTGTAAGGCAGTGTGGGGTACCCCTAAGAATAATTAATCAAGGTTTTATCATCAAGGTTCAAACTTAAACTGCATTTGCGTAAATCTTGAAAGTACCATTCTGCCCAATTGGCGATGACAGATGAAATTGGCTGTAATTGTTGCCAACTGGGCATCTTTTCATCCATCCAGATGCAAACTGGGCGTACGCTGGTGCCATTACCTACTGGGGTAATGACGCGCCAACGTCAGGTCTACAGTAGTTCCAAATTGGTTGGTTTGCTGCCAAACACTGACATCTTACTAGATGGAATTCCAGAAGTCCATGCTAGTGTTCACCATGTGCCCCTTATTTATGCATCCGCCCATTGGCAACCATATCTCACATTGATCAAGCATGACATATCTGGGTGTCATCGATTCACGTGGTTTGTGGTAACTTGTGGGCACTTGTAGTGGTTGTTGGTGGTAGGGTGCAAAACCGGTTCCACAGAGTCGTGCCCCGGAAAACGTCTTCGATAAGACTTGATACTGGCAACCGAAAAGTGCCTTCGTCACCGCCAACGCTCAGTAGCAGCCCACTACCTAGTTGAGCAATATTGCTTAGTTTATAACAGCCCCCTACCCCTACCCCTTGTTTTAATCACTGAGTCGTTTGTCACCCATTTTTGCAATGTCCCATTCGTCAAGAAAGAAGCTTCTACTAATGGGCCGGTCGGGGTCGGGAAAGTCGTCGATGCGGTCGATCATCTTCTCCAACTATTCTGCATTTGATACAAGGAGACTTGGGGCAACTATCGATGTTGAACTTTCGCACTTGCGATTTCTTGGTAACATGACGTTGAATCTTTGGGATTGTGGTGGCCAGGATGTGTTTATGGACAACTACTTCACCAACCAAAAGGATCATATTTTCAAGATGGTGCAGGTTCTTATCCATGTGTTTGATGTAGAGAGCAAGTCCATTAATAAAGATATTGAGATATTCATCAAATCCCTCACCAATCTCCAAAAATACAGTCCCGGAGCCAAAATTTTTGTGTTGTTGCATAAGATGGACTTGGTGCAAATAGATAAACGCGACGAACTCTTTACAATTATGATGGAAAAATTACAGAGGATATCCAACCCATACCAGTTTAAGTTGACGGGGTTCCCTACCTCCATCTGGGACGAAAGTTTATACAAGGCGTGGTCACAAATTGTGTGTTCATTAATCCCCAACATCAATCTCTTCAACAGCAACTTGGTGAAATTTAACTCCATTCTTGATGCCGAGGAGATCATTTTGTTTGAAAAGACCACGTTCTTGGTGATCTCGTCTACAGCATCCATTCAACAACACCAACAGGATCGTTTAACCTCTCCTAACCATATGGGCGACGAAGAGCTCGACCCCAAGCGATTCGAAAAAATATCCAACATCATCAAGACATACAAGCAGTCAATCTCAAAGTTGCGAACCAACTTCCGTAATCTCATCATAAGAGGTAGCAATGGCAATAACTTCTACATAGACATATTGACCGATAATATGTTCTGCATGATCATCCTCAAGGATAAGACCCAGGCTGGCGGCGCGGTGCAGCAGCACGAAGAACTCCTAGTATTGGACAATGTGCGGGCCGCGCGCAAGTGGTTTGAGAAAATAGAGAACACTGGAAGCGCGTAGCGACCCCCTATCGCCAATGAACAATGTCCTACAGTGGTGGCGTGTGCCGGCGAGGTTTGCCCAAACGCGGTTGTCCCAGGCTGATACCACGACATTTGCCAAGCCAAGATGGCCATTCCCATATAAAGTTACTATTTAGGCCATTGGCTAATGTACATCGAAGTGGTTAATTGCAACATCTGTGCCTCATTTTGGGTGGGGGTGGACTGCTCTTCTCCGCCGTCCCCCTTGGATCGCCCTCATTCGCTTGCCATCGCCAAGGGGAATCTTGGGCCCCGCACGCCCGCCCTCGTTTACCGTTTAACGATGAACTATTTTTCCCAACCAGTTGATAAACCACCTGCAAACCTGTAATTCGGTATATTGCTGATTGCACCTCTTCTTTTGGGGAATTGTGTCGTTTGTAGCATCAGATTCTTTTGCCGTGTCTGGATTGCATCCTTTCGCTGTTGGATAACTGGAAAATCACAAAACCATGGGGAAAGCGACGCAATTGCTCTTGCATCCAACCGAGTTAAAGGCGGTGATCCAATTGATGGGATTCAGACAGAAATTGCATCCACGTGATCCCAGCACCGAGTCAGATGTCGTCAAACGATGCTACGAGTTGTTGAACTGGACATCGAGGTCGTTTGCGGCTGTGATTGAGGAGTTGAACCCCGAGATGAGAGATCCAATAATGATATTCTACTTGGTTTTACGTGCATTGGACACCATTGAAGATGACATGACTCTTGAACACGACTTCAAGGTTCCATTGTTACGGTCATTTGACGAGAAATTGAACACAAAGGACTGGACATTCGATGGCAGTGGGCCCAATGAAAAGGATCGCGTTGTTTTGGTAGAGTTTGATACGATCTTGACGATATATCACAAGTTGAAACCTCACTACCAGGACATTATCAAAGATATTACCTACAAAATGGGGAATGGGATGGCTGATTACATTGTGGATGAGAATTTCAATTTGAATGGGGTAGCAACAGTCAAGGATTATGACTTGTATTGTCATTATGTGGCTGGCTTGGTGGGTGAAGGATTGACGAAATTGATGGTGTCGGCAAAGTTTGCTGACGACAGTCTCAATAATGAGGACTTTGTAAAATCAAATTCGATGGGGTTGTTCTTACAGAAAACCAATATCATCCGTGATTATCATGAAGATTTACAGGACGGCCGGTCTTTCTGGCCCAAGGAAATTTGGTCCAAGTACACCGACTCGTTGGCTTCGTTCCATAAGGATAAGGACCAGGAATTTGCTGGCTTGAGTTGCATTAATGAGTTGGTTTTGAACGCCATGAGCCACGCTAAGCATTGTCTTGAGTACTTGTCACTAGTCAAAGACCCTTCCACCTTTAGCTTCTGTGCTATTCCTCAAGTGATGGCCATTGCTACATTGGCAGAGGTGTATAACAACCCCAAAGTGTTGCACGGGGTAGTCAAGATTAGAAAAGGCACCACATGCAAGTTGATTTTGGAAAGCAGAACGTTGCCAGGGGTAGTGCGAATCTTCAGACATTATATTCAAGTTATAAACCACAAGTCGTCAGTCAGAGACCCCAACTATCTCAAAATCGGCATCAAATGCGGTGAAATTGAACAGTATTGCGAGATGATGTATCCATCCAAGGATGCCGTTCCCCCCGGAGCAAAAGTCAGCGAACTGGCCATCAGCCAGATCATTCATGCAAGGGAAAACATTGATAAGAGCATGCAGAGGAGAATCGATCAGGAGACTTTTAACACCAATGCTGTGCTTTTGATTGCCGCAATATTGGTGTTTGGGGTGGTGGCTTACGTATATTGATATTTCTGATGCCAATATGATAAACCAGAGGTAGTGTGCATGTTGAAACCTCCATAATCACAAGCTCCGATGGAATTACCGGCGCCAAACAATAGGCACTAGGGGGGACCACACTACTACTCGAGTATCTATTCCATGTCTAAGGCACGACATAATGGACGAGATTATCGTTTATTGTTCGTCAAGGAACAAAAAACAAAAAAAATAAAAATAGAACACTCACTACACAATAAGCGCCAGTTACGTAGTCGATAAAGAGAAATTTTCCCCAACCAGGTCTGTTTCCATTTTCTTTAACCGTACGTCTTCTTTTCTTGCCAGTATCGGCATCAACCCTGTTTTTTTGTTGCGTTTTTTATGGTGTCAAGAAGTTGCTAAATTTTGCTCTCCCCTGATTTCCCCTTAACGACAACTCCCCACCATTGTCGTGCAAAAAATATTCAGTTCTTCCGAACTGCATAACCAATTTAAATCTTGCATTTATCCTTTTCCTCGGCCGTGCTGCGAACACCCTTGAAGATGTCGAGAAACTCCGTCCCGCTAAAACAAAAGGAGGTCCAATTCCCGGTGAAGATTGTCACATGGACTCTCGACTATAGTGATGATGATGACAATAAGTTGCATACCCCTATACTCGTTCAAGACATCAATGGACCCTGTCCGTTGATTGCATTAGTTAACACGTTGGTCCTCAATTCAGAAATGCAAGTAAGACACAATACCCTTTACGATACTAGACTTTCCTCGGAAGAAACGGCAAAACTCGAAGGGGTACTCAGCTTGAAGAACCTACTCTTTAGACATCGGGAAAAGTCTGGCAAAATAGACCTCCCCACAGTGTTGGGACAATTAGGAGATTTGCTTTTGATATTTGCTCAGGGAAAGTCGTTTGCCTACGAAATAGACAAGTTGCTTGAGAGTTTGCCTTTATTGCACACGGGTCTTTCTGTGAATCCAAACTTAACCAATGGTAACTTTGAAAGAAACGACTTGGCGACTACCCTATTCAGCGTATTCGAGTTGAAGTTCAAACACGGATGGGTGATAAACCAAATAGATAGCGAGAATATCGAGTGGAATGCTCACAATGAAATTAGCTTTGATGAGAATTCCAGTAGTCAAAGTATCAAGATTGACAACTATGCTCGAGTGGTAGAATTGTTCAATGAATTACAAACATTCGACCGAATCCAAGATTATCTATTGGTGCAGAATGATTCCGTTTCCAGCCTCGATCGACTCGACCAGATAAAAAACCAAAAGTTGATCAATAAATGGTTGGACTTGAATAGAACTCAATTGACAAAAATTGGTTTGGATCGTCTAAATTATGATTTAGATGTTGATGAATTCATAATTTTCTTTAGAAATAACCATTTTAATACCTTATTCAAAAAGTCGGACCTGGAGTTCTACTTGTTGATTTCTGATTCGTCCTTTAGCAACAAATCGTCAAAAATAACTTGGCAATCGCTCAATTCCATATCAGGTCATGATGATTTATTTTTCACTGGTGACTTCATGCCCGTGTTAGATATCGATCAGGATTTGCAGGATCCATTGCAGGGTGATGACTATTTACTACTGAAACAATTGCAAGAAGAAGAGGATCAAGCTATGGCCCAAAAAATGCAAGAAAAGTATAATAAGAACAAAACCAGAGGCTATTCTTCAAAAGAGCCACCAGTTGAACTTGTTAATAGTTCTGAAGTAATTGATGGTAAATCAGGAAAGAAATTTAAAAAGAAAAAAGGTGGATGTCTGATTGTTTAACAAAATCATCATAACCGCTTAATACCTTTTCCCACCCTATGAATGGGCACAATTTTCTCCAAATGATATTATACGCTTTAGTAAATTTGGTCAGTCAATTTCCGATTGTAAATTTTACTTGAAGTTGGAAATTTAAATTTGAAAGAAGCTTGGAGTCAATACTATGAAGCAGATATTACAATTCTTTTCACATGTACATGGTATATAATAATATTGATGAGAAATAGCCGTGTTCTTATACATAGGCATTTCATTTTATGAAGTTCATAAAAAGTGGAGAAGATAATTGTAAAATTATTCAATGGCATTCTGTGAAGGGCGTAGTAGAATAGACTATAAACTAAATTAGCAGTTAGAGCTGGATAGAATTTGTTTAGAATTCTTTCGTCAGATTTTGTTGTAATACAAACAACTCTATAACAGCTAAAGAACCGCAAGAAAAGTTGTTATTTTCCCAAAACAATTTCCAGTTGTCCATAATAACAACTAATTGTCAGAATGTGTGCATTAACTCAATAATATCTAAAGTGTGGAATCCAACTTCGAATTTTAGTCTTGTCTCATGAATCTGATGATTTGTACTTCCGTGGCATAACAATCTTCTCAGTATTGATAAGCGCAACGCAGGTTACTTTAATAGCTGGTGTTTTAGAAAGCAATAAAGTAGAAATAAATGGTAAGTAGTGTAACCAGCAATCAGCAATTCCTGATTATAAACTCTTTGTATGACTTCAAAGTATTGACTAGCAACAGGAGTATCTATTTACATCTTAATTCTTTCAACGATTCCGTGATTTGTTCATCAAATTTAATACAGATTATGTAGTAATTACATCTAACAAACAGTTTAAGAATCAGCTTCAATCTCACCAGAATGAGCCGAGAGCTCTGAGTTTTTTGTTTCATCATTATCGTCTTCCTGGGCCTGACTAGGATCGCTGTTCTCTATAGCGTCAATTTCTTCGTCGTCGTCGTCACCTTCATATTCCATCGGATCAAACTCTGATCTTGCATTGTCCATCTTTTTCAATTCATTGGTTGTTGGTTCTCTCAACTTGAAATTGATTCCATCCACCGTACTTTCACGCAAAAATCGATTAATTTCTGAGTTTGCTGAAGAACGATGTTTCTTTAAATCTATTCTCCCCGTTATTGGGTAATAATAGGCTGCCTTTCTTTTCTTGGAATCTCCTGATGATGTTCCTTCAGGGATAAATTTGATTGTCAACTCTTCATTAGGTTTAGAAAACCTTTGGAAGTTCATGTCATAATTCTTGATATACTTGAACTTGTATTCTTCAGCACCCTCTTCTTCTTCGTCCAACAAATTAATCGGACGTTCTCTTTCCGTGGATTGCAATTTTTGCTTTAATTCTCCTGCTTTATTATTATCTTTTACTTGAAACATGGAAATCCATTCCCCATCAGCAGAGGTGATCGGTTTGAAAATAGCAGATTCAAGAATATCTTTTTGAAGCTTTTCGCTATAATTCTCTCCTTGTTGTCTTTTTAAAGTCTGCAATTCACGACTAATGGATGCAGAACCTAGGAATTTTACTACCAAGAACTTATTATCCATCATTGTGGTGTCAGGTAAGAGTGGCCATGCATCGACAGCCTTTAGATGCTTCTTCTTTGGGTGTTTTATATTTGCAAATTTACTCAATGACTCCTGAGCAACATCAAACGTTTCTTCCACCCCACGCAATTGGGACTCAGCATCCAATTTATCATCTTGTTCTGCCTTTTCTCTAGCCTTGGCCTTGTTTTCTTCATTTGTTGTGGCGGTGCTCAACTTTGATTGTGGCCTTTCAGCAATGTATTCGGTTCTTCTTAAGAACGAAACTCCAGGTTCCGATTTTGAAATTTTGCCTATACCCGCATCTCTTAATAATGCCCTGTCTTTTTCATGCAATTGAATTGGTTTGTCCTTTTCATTGGGGTTCTGCAAATTGGCAATAACAGAATCATCGCCAAGATCCAAAAACCCTCTGTTGTTGATTAAATTTAAATTCATTCCTAACTCTTCATCTATATTCTCGATCAAGCTTGAAAAGTTTTCCTTTCTAAATAGTGACGATATCAAATACTCGGCTTCTACTTTTGATGATATTTGCTCTGTTGTGTTGTACTCTATAAATTTGGGGTTCAAGGGGGGAGGAGGCAAATTATTCGTGTACCTCACTTTGGCTATGTAATCTTGCCTTATTGGTTTCTGTTGCTTCTGTGACATGATGAAATGTAGTTGTTGGATACCTTGAATAATGGCTAACTGGTTGTTGTTTCCATGAGTTGGATAATACTGAAATATTTTCGGTGGTGGTAGTGTACATTTAACCAATTTTGCTGCACAGAGAGATTTCGCAACAATTGAGATTGGAAATTGCAACTATCACACGCAATAGCGAAACTTCCTTCATTATTAGCGAAAACAAGCCTTGCTTTCATGTGAATTTTCGTATATCAATACCATCGTTGAAGTACTGCACAGTATTCGTAAATGTGTATCCAAAAAGGAACCCATTCCGTGATCAATCTTCTCTGCAGTGGCAACGAAAAGTCCTGCACAGTTAGATACTGTCACTTGTATACTAAAAACAATTAACACTTTCAAGGATTGTACGATAATTTCTTATTCTAAATAAAGTTTAGCTATAATTCATATTTATCCTTGTTGGAAACTGGTACATCACCCCTCATTTACTCTTTCCACTTAGTAATGGTCTTGATAAAATCTTCTCCTTGTTTTTTAGCAATCTCCAATTCCAACTTGGTCACCTTTCTAGATCCATCTCCGCCTGCAAAAGTGCCGGCACCCCATGGTGAACCACCGTGTACTTCATCCAAATTGGTGAGATTTGGATGACCGTATCCAAATGGAACAAATACAATACCATGATGTGTCAATGTAGACAACGAGCTGATCACAGTGGTCTCCTGGCCACCCCCTGGGGTACCAGTGGAGACAAACACACCCGCATATTTTCCTCTAAGTGCACCCAGGGCCCATAATCCCCCAGTTGCATCCCAGAACGCCTTCCATTGTGCAGGGAAATTACCATATCTGGTTGGAATACCAAATAAGAAAGCATCATACTCTGTCAACGTATTTGGGCTAGCAATTGGGATAGCAGGACGTTCTGGAGCATGGAGTTTACCCAAAATTTCTGGACTCAACGTCTCAGGAACCTGGAAGATATCAGCTTGAACTCCTGTCGCCTCAACCCCGGCCTTGACTGCCTCCGCCAATGTGTAGACGTGGTGATACAAGGAGTAGATGATAATAGCAGTTCTTGGTTTAGACATTGTTTGAAGTGTTTCGAAGTATGTAAAACTCTAGAATTACTACCTAAGTGATCTTACTAGGACGCAACATAGGCTCTATTTATAGTTTTTAGGGGATAGCTACCGTGGAGTACCACGTTATTACAAAAGCTTATGGACCTGGAATTGAATTGCCTTAACCATTATTGCGTTTGCATTATGGCAACTACCCGAACTCGGGTGTGGCGGCTAACAGTTTTCCATTGCAAATTCCCCCATATAGAGCATGGAGAGCAATTTTATGACTAAAACATTATTAAGGGGTGCTGCCAACCACAAAAAACTTGGTGTTAAGGAGTTAGCAATCAAGGAATATTTTACGTGAGAACCACATTTTTGCACTCACACCACTTTAAATGATTAATAAGTTCGATGTGGCACATTTGAGTCTTACTATTCCTTAATCATATCGCTATTCTTTATGAAATACAACTGAACGAAGGTAAAGTTGACTTTAGCATGGTAGAATCCATTTGGTCATAGATTCGCAAATGTTCCAACTTTAGAATCAAAAACTCCCACCTGCAATGCCATATTCGCTTCATACAGGACAAACTTGGCTCTCGCAATACCAGATATTGGCATTTCTTATCAAGGTCAAAGTATTCACGCTTGTTTCTCGGCAAATATTGAATTGAAAATTGGGAAATTATTTTCAAATTATTCTCCAAAAACCTGCTTTGTCGTGGAATCCTTCTTGGGCCAGTATAAAAAAATATCGACACTACATTTTGTTCTCTTTCAAATGCTAAATTAGTGTCGAGAAATAAATGACATAATTTGAATCAATTTAGAACTACCGATTAATGCTAGTGGCTTACATTTTGAAACCAGGGTTTTATTTCCGAGGAATGGGGTTGCAGACTCATCTTAAAGACCCCTGGAGCAAACTAAAACCTTATGGTAGTTAAGGGGATGCATGGAATGCTATAGATACTGCACAATATGTATCTGTGAAAATATTTTCCTGAATTCTAGTTGTCCCTGCATTGAGATCTGATTTTGCTGTTAGTTACCAATGTCTTGCAGAAAGCCTCTGGAGTGGTGTTTGGATATGTGCAACTTAAAATAATAAATTGGATCCGAGAAATACCAACATGAAAATAATCAAGGTGTTTTAGGCTGGAAAGTATGCACAATAAGAGACCTCGGTTAAGTCTTCAATGGCCAGGCATATCGTCCCATGCTCTCCCACCGTGCAAACGGTGGATTCCACGACAAGTTTGGGCTGAGAAAAGGTACCATTAGTTTCTGTGACATATTTATCTCCTTCAAAAAATAATAGCCCGGGGTTATTGTGAGATATATGTCACAATCATCGTGCATTGTTTCAATTACGGCATTATTCGAGATTTTCTTGATGTTTTGACAAGTAGATGTTGAACAATTTCCTATTAAGTTACACAATGATACTACCATAAGAACATAATTTATTGATAGTTCTCGAACAGTACCCTATGTCTTCAGTTTTAGTTTTTGGTAACCATCTCAGGATTTTTACAAAAACAGGCGTTCTTGAATGATCCAATTTAGTCATTTAGCAGAACCCAACAAGATGGAAATTATTGGTGAAGAGGTTCAGATCTTGATTGATACAAATAGTTTGAGTTCAATTTAGCCATTTTTAGCTGTTTCGTCATTCTGCTTCTCAACTCCCCACTTTGAATGGCACCATTACTGCATCAGATTTGTCTGGCATATTTGGTTAACTGCTGCTTGCAGTTGCAATGCTATGCAGTTAATTATTTTACATATAATTTTACGACTATATACCTGATTTCGGATTTGTGGGTTTCCTTTGTCTCTATTTAATGTTAGAAAATCCGCATGGACCCTCAATTATAATCAAGGAATTAACTAATAAAGAGATAATTTACTTTGAAGTCGATAAAATAGAATTATTCAATTGTTTAGAAGGTAAAATAATTATGGCTGTTGAAAGTAAACCCAACAACTTCACCAGTACAAACCATTCTAGCACCGATGATTTCACCATTGAGCTGACTGATACTCATGGGAATAGATTGATGGATTTTGGAGGCATATTTGTCACAGAAAGGCATAAATTATATTCTCCCGCAACCCCAGAAGAAGATCGCAAGTTAGTCAAGAAGTTGGATTACGTCTTAGTTCCAATGTTGTTTTTTACTGCCACAATGGGAGCTGTAGATAAAGTTTCGTTGAGCACAGCAGCAATTTACGGTTTCAAAGAAGATACTCATCTTGTTGGACAGCAGTATTCGTGGCTTGGATCCATCTTATTCATTGGTTCATTATGTGGATTATGGCCAATGTCATTTATGATGCAAAGATTTCCACTTGGAAAAACACTCGCAATTGCATCTCTAAGTTGGAGTACTTTCACCTTATTATTATGTGTTGGGAATGATTTTGCAAGTTTGGCAACTCTCCGATTTTTGATGGGATTTGCTGAATGTGTCATTGTGCCTGGTTGCACTTTGCTTGCCAGCCGTTTCTACCTCAAAAATGAAATTGCACCAAGATTAGCAATTATTTTTGCTTTCATGTCTTCTGTGATAAACGGCTTTTTGTCATGGCTAGTAGGTAATTTCAATGATGCTGTTCCTCGTTGGAAATATCTTTACATATTTGTGGGATCCATCTCATTCATTTGGAGTTGTTTGATGCTTTATTTTTTGCCAGATACCCCAATGAATGCCAAGTTCTTGACTGACGAACAGAGATACCACCTAGTGCAAAAGGTCTTAAGCAATAAAGCAGGAGTTGAAACAAATGACTGGAAATGGAAGCAGGTGGCAGAAGCAATGACAGATATTAAGACGTATATTGTCTTTTTGTTCAATGTGTGCATAAATATACCCAATGGTGGGCTCTCGACATTTGCGGCCATTATTATTACAAATTTAGGTTTTGATTCAAAGAAAGCTTCATTAATGGGAATACCGACTGGAGTCATTGCCACATTATCTACTTTATTATTCACCTATTGTTGCGATCGTTTCCCCAATCGAAGATGTTTGATTGCCGTTACATCCTTGATAATTCCATTGATAGGATCCATCATATTGTACGTTTGTAATGGAACAAAAGTTGCACCCCAGCTCGTGGGTTTGTACTTTTTGTATTTTTATTTTGCACCGTACGTGGTAATGATGTCATTGGCACAAGCAAATACTGCTGGGAATACAAAGAAATCGGTGACATTTTCTATCAATTATTTGGGATATTGTGTTGGGGCATTGATTGGTCCCCAAACATTCCGGTCTTCTCAGGCACCAAAGTACACAGCTGGGTTTATAGCCATGTTGGTATCCTTTTGTGGATGTATTTTTTTTGTGGGGATATATTGGTACATTTGTCTTTTTCAAAACAAAAGACAAAACCAAAAAGATGTCGAGAGATTAATCCGCGACAACAAGGGAATTTATGATATAACCGATAAGGAGAGGCACAATTTTGTTTACACTACATAAAAGGCGGATGTTTGTGTTGATTCACAGAATGATAGTATCGGATTTATTAAGAAATTGAAACTGATTGCATTCCCCATGGCTGTGAAAAAAAAAGAAACATTATCAAGGGTGAGTTAAAAAATAATTGCAGTAAGTACTATGTACTACTAGGATAACTTGCTTCTGACTCTGATACGTGTAAAGTTCCTTGCAAGAAATCCCGAGGAAGTTAAGGTAAGGAGCAAGGGCATCAAGATTAAGAGATTGGAAACTGCACTACAACTTCCGTGACTCATTGAGAATTGGACAGGACCAATAAAGAATTAAGCTTTTGAGACATGGTGATTTACATGAAAATCCTTCAGTCTAAAGAACTAAGGTTATCTTCCACATATATTCACCTCGCTTGTGTAAGATATAGAAAAAGCTATTGTTCTAGGGGAATGCTGTCTCAAGTTGCAATTTTATTAGTATTCTACTTTTATTTCATGGGATACAGAAAATAGCAATAGTAATTATTACATTGGATGCTCAAGTATGCCAGGTACAAAAGACGTTTCATACTTTTGATTCAAATTGCTTGTAAAAGGTCACAGGACAGTGTTTGAGGAGTGCATCCGCATGGCCAGGTTTATCTATCACCAGGTAAAAGTTTTGTTGGCAACCAGATTGGAAAGTAGTTGGTGTAGTAACTTAGCGCATGCAGTTTCCCGCTTACAGAAAATTTAGATTTATTATTGCCATGGATATGTAGCACATTAATGAAGTGATTTGAAGGTGTT
The DNA here is from genome assembly GCA_002245345.1 of Scheffersomyces stambukii. Taxonomy (NCBI): domain Eukaryota; kingdom Fungi; phylum Ascomycota; class Pichiomycetes; order Serinales; family Debaryomycetaceae; genus Scheffersomyces; species Scheffersomyces stambukii. The sequence goes on from NBZC01000016.1 coordinate 120,068, forward strand.
CGATGTCATCATGTAACTATGAGTAATATTTCACTACTAGTTGTCTAAATATAGCTTCCCCTCAAGGCTAACTATGGATAATCTGAACTACCGATTTAATATTTTAAACTTGGAATCGATCAAGAGGGATTTGCGGTCAACTATATCAATCTGAAGATCTGTTGAAGATAAAATAAAGGAACAGCGGCGATAAGGGCTGGAGTTAACATAAGAACATGTAGAGAATATATTTGATATTTGACCCGGATTCCAAATTAAGACTTTTACATTCTGTATTTGTATATATTCTAATCTACCATATCATAATCCGAAACAAAACACAATATAATTCCTTCAATCCGTCATAATCACATAATTAAACCCATCAGGAAAAGCTAGTAACAGCTTGGAACAAACTTATAAACTCCAAAATGTGGTCAAGTTAGCACCTGCCCCGTTGTAAGCCAAAACGTTTGGTGAAGTTGCATCTAGACCCGTCAAGACACCTTTGGTACCATATTTGATCAATTTGTTCTTCAAAACCACAGGCTCGATAGCCTCAGTGAAATATTCTGAATTGATGTCAGGTTGCAATGACAAAAAGTAGGACAATAAACCTGCGATATGGGGCGAAGCCATTGAAGTACCAGACATAACAGTGGTGTCCGACCAAATAAAAGTAGACTCGATCTCTTCCCCAGGAGCAAATACATCGACACATTTACCCCAGTTGGAAAAACTGGCTCTTTCATCTTTAGAGTTGGTGGCACCCACAGTAATTGGCCCCGATGCTCTAGCAGGGGAGTACTCACAAGCGTCGGCATTATCATTTCCGGCAGCTACAGAAATGTGCAAACCTGCTTTTGTACCAGCATTGACAGCGAGGTCCAAGGCCTCAGAAATCCCCCCACCAATGGACATATTGACAGTGGAGCCTTTGAAGCCTTTTTTCTTTGACTTGATAGCATCTTGATGTTGGTTCACCACAAATTCAACACCCTTAATGATGTCGGACGTTGTTCCTGAACCCAAAAGGTTCATGACCCCGACAGCAACCAAGTTAACCTTCTTTGCAATTCCATAAGTGCTAGAGCCAATAATTCCGGCACAGTGAGTTCCGTGTCCATGGCCATCTATTTTCAATTTTGGGAATGCGACCGCTTCACCCCAGGAGGCTCTCCCTTCAAATTCCTTGTGTTCGACCTTGATACCTGTGTCAATGACATAGGCAGTTACACCTTCGCCCCCTTGATTATCATACAAGTATTTTCCATCGTTGAGGTTTTCACGGTGACTTACCCGAGAAATACCCCAAGGGGCATCTTTCTGGACATCAAACTCGTTCACCTTAAAAATGGCGTCGCGCTCTACTAGCTTGACATGAGGATTCTCCAAGATCTGAGAAATCAACTCTTCTGTGAAAAACCCGCTGTATCCCTTGAAGAAGTTATCTATGGAAAAGAACAGCAACTGGAGATCGGGGCGTTTGGGGTGTTTGGCTTGCACGACCTGGCTGTGCTGTTGCTGGACCCACGCCTGGTGTTGGAAAACCTGCGATTCAGATAAGTCGTCCTTCAACACCACAATGTAATGGCTGGGAACAATCGTGTTCAACGGATTCGATTGAATGGATCCCGATCCCGATCCCGAAAATTCCCCGTGATTGGACAAGACCACCTGACCGCCATCGGCCAGGACAGGCAAAACATCATCAAAATCAAACAATGAACTGATTCCCGGGATGACTAAGGAGTTGGCAGTGGCCGCGCCATAGGCAGCGATAAGAAAGAATATCTTGTGTGGCAACATTTCTGGTACTTTAGGGTACTCGGGGAGGCCACTCTGATAAGAAAAAAGGTGTTATCAGAAGATGACTGATTCTCCACAGTTTTTTTATGGGGGCGTAGTGTTGGGGAAATCTGGTCTGTCCACTACCAATCGGGGTCGGAATGCCGATGCCACAGTCAGATATGAGGCAGATCTGCGGAGAATGGACGAGGTTTACCGAGTAGGGGAGCTGCATTTACTCCGCATATTTGCACCCATTACAGATACGTCCCGATAAGTGCGCTTTTGTTTGATTTTGTTATATATGTTTGCTTGCCATGACACCGGATCTAGGCACAGCCATAGAACACACACCACCAAAATTGTATGCTACTTTTAATTCTTAATTGCTCTATAAAGTATGTATTAGTACATAGTCACCCTCTGGGTTTTGCCATTGAGGGCTAATTGTCTTCATACAATGTAGGATCGATGCCAAACCAGGTGACCACGTCGTGTGAATCGGGTTTGTTCAAGGCTTCCAATACATCAATGTCCAAGTCCACCTTGCCCAAGGTTGCCGGTTCGTCCACATTGTCTTCATCAACCTTGCCGTCGGGCAATACATTCAAATTTTGGATAATTCTGTCCTTCTTGTCAGTCTTGGCCAACACAATAAACCCTTGCAAATAGGACCATTTCAACAAAATCTCGATCTTGGAGATCCCCGAAGACTTTTCCAATTGCAACAATTCGGGGTCGTTCAACTTTTTACCTTGGGTCAAAGGAGAGTATGCCTCCACCAAGATTTCGTGATCATACAAGTACTTTCTCAACTCCAAACGGGGCAACCATGGGTGCAACTCCAACTGGTTGATCACGGGCTTGACCAAAAGCCCCTCCCAATTCAACAACTCCTCCAAGTGCTTAACACCGTAGTTGGAAACACCAAGCGATCTCACGTGCAACACCGGGTTGTCGACCTGGGTGACATACTCCTGCAAGGCCTTGTAAGTTCCGAGTCTTTTTTCTTTGGACGTCTGGGGCGAGTGGATCAAAATAAGATCGACATAACCAACCGATGATTTGACGTCGTTGGCGATCTCCTGCACCGATCTCTTGGTGGACTCGTACCCCTGGTCTTGGTCCCAGATCTTGGTGGTGAACCAAATGTCCTCCCGCTTGACCTTGGGAAAGTCGGCCAAAAACTGGGCAATCCCCTCAGCAGCAGACTGTTCGTTGTTGTAGCAAACCGCACTGTCGATATGCCTGTATCCGGCTACAAGCGCCTCGTACACCATCTCCTTGCACCTGGAAGCAGGGATCTGGTACACCCCGAAACCAGCAACGGGGATATGTTGGCCATTGTTCAACTTGTAGGTTGATTGCTTGGTCAATTGGATGGAGGTAGTTAAGTTGGACATGATGGGTGCGAAATACGGCGACGGTTGGTTGCTACGGCAGCTGGAACAAAAAGTCGACGGCCCTGGCCGGAAAAGTGGGCATCGGAGTTGACTTATATAGTGACAGGGGGCAACTACGGCCGCGGGATTACGTGAGATTTCCGAAAACGGAAAGCGCCGAGCAGGAGGCCAATGTGGTGACCAACGTCGACAAGACATGTCCAACGGTGGTCACGTTCTGGTGACGCAGGAACAATGGAGCTGACGTCAGCACCAGCGTTTTCCCCGCTGTTTTGTACGACCAGGAAAGCGAGCCACGATGCCGGCGCTGGAAACGGCCGTTTGCCCACGATCGCGAACCCCGCCCCGCAACAGCAGGTCTGCGTGCGGTGGCGATGGCGCTGCCCCGCACCCGGGCGGCCCCGTGCCCGCCATTCCTCGAGCACCAAGCCAGGGTCGCCCCAGGCGCGGCGAAGATGGGGGGCCTGGAGGCCTAATGGGCAGGTGGGGGCTGTCCTGCACATAGCCCGGGACTTTTGTCGTTATCAACAGGATGCGACATGGGGCCCGTCAACGTCACCGTCATCCACAGCGCCAATCATGTCGAGCAGAAAGAAGACATTGTTGAAGGTGATCATCTTGGGAGACTCTGGCGTGGGCAAGACGTCGCTCATGCAGCAGTTTGTCAACAACAAGTTTTCGCACCAGTACAAGGCCACCATCGGGGCCGACTTTCTCACCAAGGAAATCACCATTGACAACAACAAGCAGGTGACGTTACAGATCTGGGACACGGCGGGACAGGAGCGGTTCCAGAGCTTGGGGGTGGCCTTCTACCGCGGGGCCGACTGCTGCGTGTTGTGCTACGACGTGACCAACGAGAAGTCGTTGAACAACTTGACGAGCTGGAAGGACGAATTTTTGGTGCAGTCCAACGTGTCCAACCCCCAGGACTTCCCCTTCATCATAATAGGCAACAAGATCGATGTGGACGAGTCCAAGAAGATCCCATCCTTGCAGAAGAAGTTGCACAACATCACCCACAACCAGTTGGGGGGGTTGAACTACCCCGTGTTTGAAACCAGTGCCAAGGACTCCATCAACGTGGAGCCTGCGTTCGAGGTGGTGGCCAAGATGGCGTTGCAGCAGGAGGAGTTGAACAGCGCCAACGCCAACGACGTCAGCGACGACTACAATGACGCCATCAACATCCACTTGGACGGCGACAATGGTGGGTGTGCTTGTTGAGGGGGGCGCGGGGTCACGGGGCGCGGAGCACGGGGCACGACAACGACAACGAGTGTCCGCCAGCACGGGCCCTGTTTTCCATGCAGTAGCGAGTAAGGTGCACGAGACAGTAATGTGCGCCCGAGTAATGTTGACTAATGTTGAGTAGAGGAGGGGTTTACGGTGGGGACGTGGTGGCCCACCTTGTATAGATGTAATTGTTGAATCTATTATATAATCATATGATATAGCATGCACGATGACGACCAAAGCGGAGGATGGAAATTACCTGCCGCCCATGTCGCGGCGCCGACGTATGCAAGAGCCTAGGCTCGAGGTGCAGCCATCAGGCCGCCGCCGCATGTCCCCGCCGGCCCGACTGCCACTTGGTCACGGACTTTGTCGGTGCGGTGCCAGTTGCAACTGCCAGAGTGGAACGCATCCATACAGGACGGGCACCCCCATCCCCTCTTCGCCGCCACCCCGGGCCCCCGCCTCGCAAAAACGGCCCCGGCCACCGTCTAACGGCTCCGCCCGCCGGCACCCGCCGTTCCCGGGCCCTCGTAGCCGTCGCGACACCCACCACGGCCCGACAGTGTCGCAATTGTGTATGTCGCAACCGCCATCTTTGTGACATGTTCCCGATCAATGAAAAAATTTGAAAAAAAATCATTCCAACATTTCACCTTTGTCGTCTTCTCCTTCTTCTTCTCGTGCTCCTCAAACACTTGTCACGTAGATTACGTCATCCTCTGTTTGTCAGTGATTATCGTCGGATTGCAGCCTTGTGTGAACCATGACCGATAATACACCCCCTGCCCCCGAGCAGACGTCGTCGAGCCCGGACTCCCAGGCTCCTTCTCATCATCACAGCGGGGCCCCGGACCCGGCCACGCCCACGTCGGGGTCGCCCGCCGTCCCTTCTCATAGCCACGGCCAGCAGGTGCCCGCCAATGCCAACTACAACTACAACAGCGCCGGCTCCGGTTCTGGTTTCGCCAATGCCAACTACAACCCCAAGCATTACAACAAGAACTACGGAGGCAGACAGAGCTTCAGCAATAGCAACGCCGCTGCCAACACCGGCTCCACCAGCAACAACGGCTCCACCGCCGCCAATGCCCCCTCATCCTCCCAGAGGTACTCGTCGTCCACGGGCTCCTCCAACTCCACACCCTCCAATAGAAAGTCGTACAATGCAAAGATACATCACAACCAGCATCAGCAGCCTCAGCAGCAAGGGTATGCTAACTTTGCCTACGGATCCCTGCCTCAGATGTATCCTTACTACATGAACACCTACCACCAAATGTTTGTTCCCAGTATTCCCATCCAGTACGGTGGCATCCCTCCCCAGCAATACGCCCCACCAATCCCCCAGTCCCTGCCCCAGGTATCAACCCCTCCTCCCATGAGGGTCAAACTCACCACCAAGGATGGCAAACCGGTGGACTTGGAAGAAAAGAAGAAGAAAACCGCCGCCTCCACCCCGATCTCATCCCCGGCCCCTACCAATGTGTCCCCTGTTCGCTCATCCAAGTCTCCCGTAGTTGCCTCCGCTTCCACTGCTGGTGCCTCTGCATCTCCAGAAGCGGCAAATACCGCATCTGCTGCCAAGGCTGCCGCTGCCGAAGAATTCAAGAGGAAAATCATGGAGAAGGCCGCTGCCGCCAAGAAAGCTGAGCAAGAAAAGCAAGCCCAGGCCAAGCTTGAAAAGGAAAAGGCTCAAGCCCCTGTTGCTGCTGCTGCTCCTACTGCTTCCGGTACCGAGTATGCTCCTGAACAAGAAACTGAAAAGGTGGCTCCTGTTGAAGAGAAACCCCAACCAGTGCTCGAAACAAAATCCGAGGAAAACGATTCCTCTAAACCTTTGTCATCGGAAACCGAGGTCTCCGTTGAAACTGTTGATTCTGAAAAGGTTGAAGTTGAATCTAAGGATGTTGACATCGAGACTGAATCGACTGTTCAGGACCAACCAGCCGCCCAAGAAGAAAAAGAAGTTCCACAGCCTGCTAAGGAACCATTGGATACCGCAGAACCAGCTTCTGAGCCAGCAGAACCAGCAGAACCAGTGACTGAATCGGTTGCTGAAACCAGTACCGAACCTGTGGCGGAGGTCGACGAAGAGTTGACCAAGCCTGCCTCTGTTGCAGCTGCATCACCCGCACCAGAGTTGGAAAAAGAACAACCCACCGAATCTACTGAGGCAGTCAAAGACAACGATGAAGCCGAAGAAGCAACCGAAGAAGGAGACGAAGCTGAAGAAGATGAATCCACCACTAAGGAAGAAACAGAAGAATCAGCTGCAAAAGAAGAAGAACCAAAGTTTACCATTTCCCAATTTTTGGAAAAACTCAAGAATGCAACTCCAATTGAGGACATCTACTCCGTAAAATACCCTGACAACATTCAAGGTGTTGACTCTAGTAAAAAGGTTCCCCGTAAAACATACAGATACGATCCTCAATTCTTGATCCAATTCCGTAATGTGGTTCAATATTCTATCGATTCATCATTCAAGGCTCAGTTAGAAAGTGTGGACATCAATACTTCGGTTAAGCGTGCTGGTTCTATTAGCGGGGGTGGTTCATCGCGTAATTTGAGCAAGTATGGTAACAACGGATTGCCAAGCAGATTCAACGGTCCAGGTAATAAAGGTAGCCAGTTTGACGGCAACCGCCAAAACTCCAGAAGTGGATCTAAGAGAAGAGGGGCTTCATCGAGAGATAAATCAACAAGAAAAGGAAACCAATCTAAGAGAGGTGGAAGAGAGTTTAGGGAAAAGACCGAGGAAGAACTTGCTCGGGAATTGCCAAAACCCGAAGACGTTAAGCCATTGGAGAAGTCGGCCAATAGATGGATTCCAAAATCAAGACAACAAAAGAAGGAAGTTAAATATGCAGAAGATGGTACTGAGATATTGGAGAAGGAAGATATAGAGAGAAAGATCAAATCTTTGTTGAACAAATTGACCTTGGAAATGTTCCAACCTATTACTGATGAGATATTGCAGATTTCTAACCAATCGAAGTGGGAGAAGGATGCTCTGACTATTAAGCAAATAATATCGTTAACATTTGCCAAGGCATGTGACGAACCTTACTGGTCGGAGATGTATGCCAAATTCTGTGCCAAGATGTGTACCAACATTTTGCCAGAAATAACCGATGAAACTACTAGCACATTAAAGGATGGAACTTATCCCTCCGGTGGTGCATTAGCCAGAAGAATCTTGTTGACTACTTGTCAGGAAGAATATGAAAAAGGTTGGACAGATAAGCTTCCCACCAAAGAAGATGGTTCTCCATTGGAACCAGAAATGATGTCTGATGAGTACTACGTCATGGCCGCAGCAAAGAGAAGAGGACTTGGGTTAGTCAAGTTCATTGGTCATTTGTACAACTTGAATATGTTGAACGACCAGGTCATCTTCCTTTGTTTAAGAGACCAGTGTAAGAACACCATTGATCCATCCGAAGATAGTTTGGAAAACTTGGCACAATTGGTAAAGACAGTTGGGCCAAGATTGGATGGAAATGAAAGAACAAAACCTATATTAAAGTTTGTTTTTGAAAACATTGACAAGATATTAAAGAGTGATGCTATCAATTTGTCATCCAGAATCAAGTTTTTGTTGATGGACTTGCAAGATTTGCGTAAGAGCAGATGGGTATCTGAGAAATCAGATGCTGGTCCAAAGACTATTGAAGAAATTCACAGAGATGCTGAGATTAAGAGAATGGAAGAAATGAAAGCTAGTAATGAAAAGAAACAAAGGAGACACATGGATGGAAGATCTAATTCTTCAAGAGGAGGTTCATCTTGGAATAACAACTCTTCTTCCAACAGTTTCCTCAATAATTTAAAGAAAACCCCCTCATTTGTTAATCAGAGAACTCCATCAAGCGGACCTTCAGAAATCCAAAGAGAAACTTCAAAGAGATCTGAGTCCACACATGTTAATAGATTTGCCGCATTAGGTGATGACGATGATAATAATGATGACAATGAGTAAAGGATATTCCCGTCATAAAAAAGCAGGGTGAAGATGGTTTACGCTTTTAGTAGCATTGGCTATGATTCCATGTCACATATGTTTGCATATAACTAATTTTGTAATATAGTAGTTAAAACTTTTTGTTTATTCATTTATAAATATTTCAACTAGTTAGGTATATTACCTATAAATATATTACATTTGTTTCATCATTTTTGGGTTTAGCAAAGGTTTTGAATGCAAGTTTTGATCCTAGCCGTTGTCTTGGTTCTGTCCCCAGACTAAATGATCTCATAAATTGAAAGGGATTGTGAAGAGGATCTTGATGCTTGGTAGTGGACATGATTGGTTCGGTGTTTAAAGTTACTGCTTCTTGTACATATTTGTTCAACTCGGAATCAGATTTTGATTGTAGTTTGGTAAGCTTTCCCAGGAAACTATCTTCACACTCTTGGTCAGTCAGCGGTAGTTCTGGTTGTGTTATCAACCCTTCTCGCTGCGAGACTTGTAAACGAGAAAGTCTATTCTTGGTTTCAAGAAACAAACTTACCCCATTAGATGGAGCCATATACAAACTGAGAGTTTCATTTATAGTCCAGAATTTGTCGTGAATAGTAGCCATTTTGATGATCCCTTTTGCATCGTAGTCATCATCATTAAACCTTTCAATATTTGAAGCATTGGTTGAAGTATATAAGCACAGTAGTAGCAATACGGGAACAATTAATGTTCCTTCAAGAAATATTAAAGACAATTTGAGAACTAATTTGTTAAGTCGTACATATTGGTCTCTAACATGGAAGATGCATATGATGTTGCAAATTATTATGTATACAATGATATTTATCAGGAACTCTACAATCAAAAACAAGCTTGTTCTAGCAAAGCTAAGCTCTTTGGTGATGGCAAAGTTTTCCTTGTCTTTTCGGTCTATCTCCTTCATTTCTTGTGCTGTAAATGGAATGAACAGGGACAACATGTTGTGCACAAAACTTTTTTGCGGCCATTTGAATTGCTGCAAAACTTATCGTGGAGTGCCAATATCGACATCTTTTTCGTCATCAAACGTTACTTTAAAGATTGATGCATCAAAGCTCTTTGGTGTGGCAAATATTGGTTGTTCCTCCACTTTGCTTATGTCGTCTTCATCGTATGATACTTTTAATTCAAGCGAATCTCGAATTGTTGTTTGATTATTTGTACTAAGAAACCGTTCCGTCATGGCGACCATGGTGGGATAATCGGAATCTAGGGTGATATTCCTTTTTGGTTGCGCCACAATCCATTCGACCCAGTTGGCCAACGCAATGTCGCTATGTGCATTTGAGTGTTGAAAGGTTTTAAGAAAGGATATTCCCTTTACCACGGCGTTCCAGTCCTGTAGATGAGAGACCGAATAGTTCACTAACTTCTTGCTGATATATACCGGAGACTCGCCACTTGCTAAAAGTAGGTTCAAGTACACAAGGGCCATAAGGCTAGGACTTGCGTCTTGCCTCACGAGGTCGTTCATGTCAAGATCTTCATCATCGCTATAGATGCTTACCGGATCGGCACCGTCGTCCATAGCAACTTGCATGCGAGATAAGTATCTGTAATTTGGATTATGCGGGTCCAAGATTTTAGTTACCATCTGGTACGGATGTTGAGACAGATTCAGAACGTCTTCCGTTGGTTGATGACTTTGCATCAAACTCTTGTCAACGTTGCCAAGAGAATGAAGAAATTTAACTATCAAGGGAAGGTTTCTCTTGTCTGAGATGTCACTGTGTACATATCTGTTGCCCTTTAAAAGTATTTCGAGGGTGCTTGGATCTAGAACTACATTGTCTGCACCCTGATAGTGGGTGCCAATCAATTCCACCAAGTTAATTGCTCTTCTGGTATCGCCATACGATTTGTCCACCAACAATGCCAAACACTGGTCATTTAAGGTCAATTCTCCAAACCGATGGAGGTATTTGCGTTTCAAGTTGGCGAACTCAATCGCTCGCAGCAAAACGGCTCTAATATCTTCGTCAGATAACAGCAAAAGAGTAAAGCAATGGCACCTGGATAAGATGGCCCGTCGTATTCTTGTACGTGGGTCAACGGTGGTAGCCCCAATGAATACAAAGCTGCCGCTCTCCACATACGAAAGCAAAAAGTCTTGTTGCACCGAGGTGAATCGGTGAATTTCGTCGATAAACACCACCACTTTCAACGGTAGTTGGTGACGGGCTTGGCGATCATTATTCTCGTGGTCAATGGCCTCCAGGAGCAGCCGCAACTCGCCTACCGTAGCGTCTGTGGCTGACAACTCCACAAACACATATCCACACTGAGAGGCGACGACAGTTGCAATAGTAGTTTTTCCCACTCCTGGTGGCCCATACAATATCATAGACGGGAGGTACCCGAGGCCGATGTAGGTGGTGAGAGCATCGACAAGATGCCGTTGTCCTACATATTGGTCCAAAGACTGCGGCCGGATGGCCTCTGCCAATGGAATCCGCAATTTTTCCTCGAGAGCCCCAGCAAAGGCTCCGTCTTGCTCGCTCGCCATCAGTTATGGTGACGATAAATGAACTTTTGATAATCGAGCGAGGTGTGTTTGCCCACCAAATAAATCACAATTACCAAATACGAACTCACCTTGCTCTATGGTTGCATTCAGTCATGTGGTTGTTATTTTTGGTAATCTTCTTTTGCTTAACAGTAGCTACAACGAGTTTGATAGTGATGATATCTATGAATAATTGACCTACGAATAAATTACATATGTAAATCTAACCTACACCCAAAGGTTGTCTGCTTAAGTATATACTGAGATCACGTGGAGTTTGGCACCATGCGATACAAATATCATGTGATCAGCTGTCGTGTGCCTAACACGCGTACGTGGGTATCACAATATTGTATTCTAAAGATACTGGTCATGTGACCGAAATGTTGAGTCCCTATAGTGTAGTATTAGTTGTTTGGTTTATCTGCATGCAAAGGCTGCATGTTTGGTGTCTGATTGTCTGACGAAGTCATCGGAAGTCCGGCCTCTTGGCTCAAGTCACCTCGAATTGTAATCGTTTTACTTTCTAGTTCTTTTAATTCTAGACTTTTTGTCTCTTTTATCTCGAGTCTCTTTAGCCGTTGTCCTGGAATGGCACCTTTCATTTTTCCTCTCCTCACCTCGTCTCGTGCTCATTTACTTTGCTCTCTTGTTGGGTCCCAACGAGCTGGCAGCGCTAGTGCTAGCTTTTCGCTTCTTCTTAGGATCGTCAGCGTGTAAAGTGTGTGGAGACGGCGACGAAGGATTGGGCTTGTGTAGCTGCAGAGCCTGCAACGCCATGTGATTGTTAGCGGTCATGAAAACCTCGAGCGCCGACACCGGGGAGGATATCTTGTTAATCATGGCAAATCCCATGAGGGCCCGAAGGCTTGACATGGCGTCGCCCACCTGGAGCAAGCGCATGGCGTCGGGATGCACCCCGCACGACTGCCGGTATCGTGCACAGGCGGCGGTGTCGTGGAGATGGCTCATAAAGCCGTCGCCAACGGCGGTATCCTTACCTTTTACTTCAACGTATTGGCGCAAGCGGGTACCAATGTCGTCGATACCAAGGGATCCGCGATAACCCAGGCACTGCACATCCACCCCCTCGAGCTTCAACTCCCGCGACATCACTGCTTTGAAAGTTCCGTCAACGGCAGCCATGGATCCGTCTCCGTAGGTGTAGTTCATGGCCAATCGGGCGGCAATCAACACCGACCCGTTGTTCAACACCTGGAATTTGATGCCTGGTAACGACACAGCCAAATGGGCCACGGTACCCGCAGCAGCGCAGGCCGCAATAAATCGTCCCGCAGTAGCGGCAGGGAGCTCAAACTGGGCCGGGGCCACTGTGACTGGTGCCCACGCTTCCAACATGGGGAGATGGAGACCTGTGCCTTCAGCGCTCACCCCTGGGGGCATAGTGATCTTCACCACCGCCTGGGGGGTGAAATGCACCGGCACAAGTCGCTGCCAGTACTCTGGTGACGCGAGCTTGTCGCCAGATTCGTTGCACACCACATCTACAAGATCGAGGATCCGCACCACGGCGGCAGTGCCCAAGTTACGCTTGAGCATGCGGGCATTAAGCTCCTGGAGCTCAAGCGCAGGCACCGCTCCCTCAGTGGTCACCGTTTGCATCTGGATGGGTGAATGTGAGGTGGCAATGACGGGCTTTTTGCCCGCGGCCTGGGCCATCACCAATTGCTGCTGCGGTCCCCGATTGGCGGCAGTGGGCGGCACGCTTGCCCCGGGTCCATTCTTGGCCTTAGCGCCGCCTGCGAGTGGTTGCTGCATTGTGGGCACCATGAACGGCTGTGACTGATTGCCCATCTGAGGAGTGTGGCCCTGGGAGTTACCCGTAGACCCCGGCAACGGCGCCGACGGCGGTCCGGAGACCAACCCGGGGTTGAACTGGGCGGTTTTGTTATTGGCAGCCATGGTCGCGGGATTCACTGGTGCTCCCGTGGCAATGTGAATGCTGGCATTGCGCTGGAGGCCCCGTTGGGCCGCCTGCACCTGCTGCTGGAGCTGGTGTTGCTGGGCCAACTGTTGGTGTGACAATTGTGGTGGTTGCTGTTGCTGTTGTTGCTGCTGATGTTGTTGTTGTTGCTGCTGCTGCTGCTGCTGTTGTTGTTGTTGTTGTTGTTGTTGTTGTTGTTGTTGTTGTTGTTGTTGTTGTTGTTGTTGTTGCTGCATGCCAAGGTTAACTCTTTGGGTCTGCCCCGCATTGGCAGAGGGCATTTGCTGGAAGGGCACTTGCGGGGTGTGGGAAAACATTTGTGTCTGCAGCATCATCTGCTGACCGTTTGCGGCCACGGGGCCGCCTGGAGCTGAGGGGTGATGGGAGGCAGCCACGGCGGGGGTGTTGGTGGAGCCTGGGGCCGCGGCCATGGGGTTGGGGAAGTTGCGGTTGGGCATGGCGGCAACGTTGATGCCTTGCTGGTTGTTGTTCAATCCCGCCATGATCACGTTCATGCCGGCCATAGTACCCCCTGATTGCGTGGTGTGCGGGTTGGGGATAGAGGTGTTGCAGCGAACAGACAAAAACCGTCAAAAAATGTCTGTCTGAATTTTGGTTTTCTTTTTCCCTAAAAAGAAATTTCTCCAGGTGTTGCCTGGTGCAGTACAGGGCCCTACATAACTATATGGTGGCAACAGGGGGGTACAGGCGTCGCTGTTGGCTGCCCTGGAGGGGGATTCACCATGGACTTCCTTGGATCCTCGCGGTGGCCTGCCCTGGCGAGGTGTTTGGCCCTGGCCCGGGATCCCCTCGCCTTTAGCTTCCGTCGTTGAAGGCAACCACCGCCCCGCCTGCCAAGGTGGTGATGTTGGTGACGTATCGCATCAAGGCAGGGTGTTCAAGGGTGGGGCGACGGGGATTCTCCTCCGTCTTGGCCACCTCCACTACCCCGTCCTTGTCGTGGATAATCTCCCGCGACTTTGTTGCCCGTCGTTTCAAAAGCTTGTTCAAGGTGTCACGCTTCTCTTCCTCGAGCATCTTGTTCTTGTAGTTTTGCCGCTTGCGTGCATTCTCCGCCTTGCGCAACGCCGCCTCCTCCTCCGTCTCGGTCTTCTTGACCTTGGCCTTCTTGCCCTTGGCGTCCAATTCCATAAACTTGTCGTCCTCGTCCTCCATGTACCGTGCGCGCTGCCGCTCCGTCATTTTCGACAAGTCGGGGTTGGCGTGAGGGTTGTATTCCGTCTCCTCGTCTGTTAGCACAAGGTCTGCATCGAGGTCAGTGGGCTGCACCTTGGGCTCGGGCAACTTGCGCTTCTTGCCCCCGCTCGTCACCACCGTTTCTTCTTCCTCCTCCTCTTCCTCCTCGTCGTCCTCGTCTGCCTCGTAGTAGTTCAATTGCCGCTTGCGGGTCTCCCTTGTTGCCCCAGGGGCCGCGGGCTTTGGCTTGGACGGCGGCTTTACGGTGATGTTTATCTTGCGCACAGGCTTGGCCTCTTCCTCTTCTTCCTCCTCTTCATCTCGCAACTCCAAATCGTCATCTATATCCGATTCCTCAATCTTGTAGTTGTCCTCGTCCTCGCTGAGCGCAGGCACGTCGTCGTCTTCGTCGTCTACATCCTCTTCTTCTTCTTCTTCCTCCTCCTCATCCTCCTCTTCTTCGTCCTGCTCATCATCGTCACCATCTTCATCATAGTCTTCTACTGGCTGTCCACGAGCTCCTGCACCCCGGGCCATGTTCTCGATGTCATCTTCTAGTTCAGCCTCGTCGCTAATGTCTGACAACTCGGAGTCATCGGCCCCATCAGCCTTCAACTGGTTCAACTGTTCTCCTTCTTCGTCCAAATCTTCGTCCTCCACCTGCGGAGGAACGGAAGACGTGTCAATGTCGGACCCGTCGTCGTCACTGTCAATCACTCGCTGCACCATACTCGACCTCTTAGTAGTAGGTTGATTGTAGACGCTTTTTTACTATATGTACGTAAATGTTAGCATTCGCATCCAGTCCACGTGACTCACGCTACCCCATACTATTATCAGAATCCTATCCACCTACACAATATACACCTGCTAAATCTGTCCACTCATATATAACCCTTTGATGCTTCTAATTTCGTTCTTGGTCTCCACCGCGAGGTTCCGCTTGCGCTGGGGGCTATTGGGCTCCGAGACAAGCAAGTCTGCAAACAACTCCGACTCGTTAAAGTACACCAAATCAGCCTTATTCTGAAAATCCTTGATGGCATAGTTGATACTGCGGTAGTTCGTCAAGTCCACGCTAGAGTAACTCTTACAGTGATCCTGCAAAAGCATCGCCAACTTGTTTAACTTTCCATGCAATTGTCCCTGCGACAACGGATCCCGTTCCACAAACTCGTCGTACTTTTCCTTGTCGGTTCTCTTTCTCGTTTTGTCCACATATGAATCCGTAGTCTGGCATATAGCATCGGCATAGAGTTTATCAGTGCCCGCCTTCTTCACTCCAACAATGGGGATATAGCTTACTCGGCCCACGAGATTCAAGTACAAATCTCGGAGCTTGCCGCGCATCAAGTCAAGTATTTCCTTCCTCTTCTCCACACCGGCCTCCAAGAGTGGTTTAATGACCATAATCCCAAGAATATAGGCAACGATAACTGCGAGTGCTGAGCCGTTGGCGAGCTTGATCAAGTAAACGGCCAACAGGGATCTCGCTCGATTGGGATTCAAAGAGTATACGGATGGGTCATATGAAGATTCGGGAATGGTGAGCCTTGCAATCGAAGACATGTTTTCGTTCTCTTTACTTGCTGACGGTAGAACCTGGTTGGTTGTAATAGAAAAGGTGGAGGTTTGACTCCGCATTTCCTCGGTCCCACTCTGAAAAATTACTACATCTATCGTCTCACGTGATTTATACATAAATACATGGATGATGCAAAGCTATTTACAGTTGTGTGCTAGTCTATATTGTTCCTAATGGGCCTCATTAATACTCCGTTTTTCTTCCTCTCCTTCTTCTTGGCTTTGGATGCAGCTCTCTTGGGCTTACTATCCTTGTTTTTATCGTTCTTTTTCCCGGGGTTCTTGACGAGCCATTCCTGATAGGTACAGCCGTAATTATCAAGATAGTGCTGGTCTAGGTATTTGGTTCGCTGTTGCTGTCGCCACTCCTTCTTGTTTTCTCTCTGTCGCTGTCGTTGCTTCAAAAGTCGCTCTTCATCTCGGTCATTGGGCACCCAATTTGACTTTAGGATTCTTCGAACCGCTTCGGGTGAAATCGAGAACAAATTAGCTAGATCAACAGTCTTGTAGTGGGGGTGTGTTTCCTTGATCTCTCGAAGGTGTATCATGTTTTCTCTGGTTAATTTTCTCGTGGGATTCCAGCGCCCGTACCGGTTCTTGACGGCCTCACTTCGCTTTATCCATTCTGGTTTATTAGGGTTGTTAATGTTTTCATTGGCGATGATCTGTTTTCGGAAATCTTCAAAAGTCACTTGTTGTGTTTCTTGAGGTTCTTCCGGTACCTGCTTTTCCTGTTTTTCCTGCTTCTCTTGTACCTCTTTGTGGTTATCGGTGGACTCTGGTCGCAGATGAGAAGATGATATCCATCGCATGGGGAATATGCCCATCAGTGTCAATTCTGAACACGTTTTTCTCGGTATTATTCTCCCTCTCATGGAGGCTAGATCATATCTAGCAACACCATTGCGGAGAAGGCTACGAATCATCGCTAATGGTGGGCCTGAGGTCACTCAAGCAAGTCTTTATGGTTGAAGACAATTTTTGGAGCAATGGCCTCACGTGAAAAGATTTCCTGCACAGAGTTCGCCTACTTTCGAGTAAAGAAATAACGTCACTGTCAACCTTCAGTGGGTGATATTCCAAGGGTACAAGAAGAAAGAGTCAGCACGATGATAACTGACGATCAATTGAACACCATCACCTTGACATTTGGGTTTGCATCCATTATCTTGATCTTGGTCTACCATGCCATCTCAACCAATGTCAAGCAGTTGCAGAAGAAATAGAAAACGACGGACCGGGGACACTATGCGTCCCACACCCAGGGTCTATTGGTTCATTTCGTGGTAATTATCCGTAAGGGTATCTGTATATTAGTCTAAAGTCAATGAATGAGTCATTTCTAGTGTATTTGGCACGTTGTAGGGGAAACTAAGTCGCCTCCCAATCCGAGCTGGCTGTAAGGCACCCCGTTAAGCTTTATAATCAGGTACGTAGTCACAGGATAAGTTGGCTTTTGTCACATTCCGGTCACATAACCAAGGGTCACCACTTGCCAAACGTCCTTGGCTGCCACTGTCGACCTACAGGTCCCCACACCGGCCGCTTATTCGACCACCACATCGGCACGTGCACCTTCCACACAAAACCGGTTATATTGCGGTCCCAACGCCTCCAAAATACTACGTGGTCACGTGGACATTGCACTCTATTCCAGGGCTGTGCCTTTTCCGACCTTCCGGTTTAGAGGTTCGCCTGTTGGCAGCCTTAACGAACAACCCCGGCCCTTTCCGATGGGAGCCCAGCCCAGCAGCTTTGGGAACGTCTCTAAACTCCCAAAATTCGCCAAAATCGCTCAACACTACTGTGGTCGTCCCGTCTATACACGAGCCAGCACAACCTCGGATCGTCCCGCACCGGTTCCGACCGCTCATCTGCCGTGGCCTTAGTCAAGGCGGACAGAAAAAAACAGGTCAACCAAAAGCCAACCTGGTTGATAAAAACCCATACTCTCCGGTGTCACGTTTTTGTCGGTTCCCGTAGGCTGTTTGACTGTGTTCATCAAGGACTTAGCAATTCCGATTTAGATTTGTCGGAATTACATCCGTTGTTTACCACCATTCTACGCGCAAGCTGACTCCTCACTGGCCACACCAATTCCTCCCTGTTTGCTTTCAGTTGTCATTAGTTGTTGCACACGTTCGCTGTCCTTGGATTGTTAGTCGCTGCTCTGATAGATATTACCAATAGCACTTGGCGGATTTCACATTTCCATCGCCGTTTGCTCTACCCCTCAGCACCACATGTATACTCCTCCGTCCACGGGACCCGAGGCTAAGGACGTCTCCATGGTGGACGTCACCAATGCTCCCGCGCAAGACTCAGCAAAAGATGCCGACGCCGCCTCCAACCCCGCCGGTAGCGAGGCTCCACCCATGAGAAGAAAGTCCACCCTAATATTGACCGATGACATCGATCTAGACCGCATGAATATTGACAAAAAGGAGCCGGCCACCAACGACGATATGCACATTGACCAGTCATCATCTAATTTGCCCCATCATGCCACCAATCAATCACAACAAGACCCTCAGCAACAGTCCCAGCAACCATCAAACCAAGGGGCTCCCTCTGGACCGGACCCGGCAATCACCGTTCCCATCGACATCAAGTGGGATCAGGGAGGCGACAAGGTATACGTTACCGGTTCGTTTACGGGTTGGAGGAAGATGATTGGCTTGGTGAAGCAGCAGGATAATTCATTTATGATTACCTTGGGATTACCTGTGGGTACCCATCGGTTCCGATTTGTCGTTGACAATGAATTGCGGTTTTCAGACTTTTTGCCCACCGCCACCGACCAAATGGGGAACTTTGTCAACTATGTAGAGGTGACCCCAGAGCACATTGAAGAGCACCTCTTGCAACAAGAGCAGCAAGAACAACCTCAGCCGCAAGAGGAGGGCCAGCGGTCGCGCAAATCCTCGGTGTCGAGATCGCGGTCCAATTCCATGTGGGGATTGGTCAATGATGACGACGACATGGGTGACGGTTATTCGCGCTACCACGATGAGGATGGGTCCTGTCCGACCCCACATTACCAGTATATAAACGACATTCCCCCCATATTCACCGACCCAAAGGTAATGGAACAATATTATGTTGCCATTGACAAGCAGTCGCGAAGCTCAAATGGACAACAGCAGGCGTGGTTGCACCCTCCACAATTGCCCCCTCACTTGGAGAATGTGGTGTTAAATAACTTCAACAATGCCGACCGCGACAACAATAGTGGCGCCTTACCCATTCCCAACCACGTTGTGTTGAACCACTTGGCCACCACCAGTATCAAGCATAACACCTTGGCTGTGGCCTCTATTGTCAGATACAAGCGAAAATACGTCACTCAGGTGTTGTACGCACCGTTGCAACTGCAACTAGGGCAAACGCAGTGAACCAGACCCCCAATGGGACGGTGGTTGAGTGGTTTTCGACATGCATTGGGTTCTTTTGTACAATACAACGGGATGCAATTCCGTTTCTCATCCGGGGCCCAAGGCACAACTTTTCAACTTTGGGACCGGAAACCGTTGTTTTACTATTGCATCAAACATTATGTACTGCTTCTAAATTCATAAAACAGTGACAGTTGTTCGCTGCCGTAGATTATTGTTGGTTGCGAACAATGTCGATAACTACTGCCAAAGTCGCACTACATTTTCGCAGCCAATGGCCATCAACGGCATTCATTAGCTATAAACCTAAACTAAGCAGACATCACACATGCACCACGTCATGTGACTATTGCGCGACTATGGCTGCTACGACATGGGGCCAATCGCCAGGATTAGTAGTCGTTGTCTCTTCTGTTGGAGGAACCGTAAGAGTCCCCAGAGGAGCCATAGCTGTCACCACCTCTGTTAGAAGAGCCATAAGAGTCGTCATTGTTTCCTCTGTTAGAAGAGCCGTAAGAGTCGTCATTGTTTCCTCTGTTAGAAGAACCGTAAGAGTCGTCATTGTTACCACCGTACGAGTCGTTGTTGTTGCCACCGTACGAGTCGTTAGATCCAAAGTTGGAAGAACCGCCAAACGAGTCACCACCTTGTCTGTTGGAAGACCCGTAAGAGTCGTCGTTGGAACCAAAAGAGTCACCCTTTCTGTTGGAAGAACCGTAAGAGTCGTCGTTGGAACCAAAGGAACCAGAGCCAGTGTTGGACGAACCGTACGAGTCGTCGTCGTTTCTTCTTCTGTCAGAAGAGTCTTTGTCGTCCTTACCGAAACCGAAAACCATTATTGCTATAAATCAAATGTACGTTGATTATGCTGCAAAAAAAGTAAAAGAGTTCCGGCAAGTGGAGAATCTACGGTATTTATAGTGGATGTTTTGCAATTTGGTGGCCATGGCCAAATCCCCCCCATCCCAGCAATTGAAGAATTGCCCACTGAAATTGCAATCAGGAAATGGCAAAACCTGTCTATTCCGTCTGGCGCAAATGTTGCTGGATGAAATCCACCCCTAACAACGAAAATTCCAAAAGAAATCCACGTCCATGTTGATTCCACCACAAGCCTCACCTGTCTAATCAGGAATTATCCAACGTGAAATTCTCAGACTGTCCGTTTTGCGTCACCGTCCCACACCTTTGGTGTTATTGTCGCCACAAAAGGGGACTTTCAGGAACGCCACTATGATGGAACCGCCCTCGGGTTGTGTTGGCCCACTCACGTTTCACTTGCA
This sequence comes from Scheffersomyces stambukii, assembly GCA_002245345.1. NCBI lineage: Eukaryota > Fungi > Ascomycota > Pichiomycetes > Serinales > Debaryomycetaceae > Scheffersomyces > Scheffersomyces stambukii. Next base: position 140,390 of record NBZC01000016.1, read on the forward strand.
GTGCTGTGGTTGGCATACCCCACGTTAGTGGATATTTTGTCGTGTCCCGGGGTCGGTTACCAACCCGGTTTCTCGTGGCGTTACCGTCGTACCATCCCTGGGAATAACGACACGGTGCCATTGGTGATTAGTAGCCACCTGGTTCCAATACTTAACCCTGCGTGGGCCCTGTCAAAATCAGGAAACTCTCCATTCCTTAGTCATTCAAATACGGGGGGAGCCAAACACGTTGGGGCCCCTCCTGCACAATGGCCTCCACCCTGTGTCGTCACCTTGATCCGGGACGATCATCAAAATGCCAATCCCGATACGGGGGTGTCTCCTTGTTGACCTTTATTACTGGTTCCTATTACGGTACCCTCCAGGTCGCACCCTCGTTGTCTGCATTGTTTGTTTCTCCTCTATATGCAATTGCTGGATAATAATATTTCCAACAATAGGTCGCAAGTTTAACGCTATTAAACCACAGAAGCATCTGGAAAGTCTCCGGCACCTCGAAAACACCCCGAGTTGCTCCCCGGGCTTGTTTGGGGCTAATTGCAGCTCCGCCACTGCCGTTGGCGGTGTCAATGCTACTGAAGGTGGCTACGCCAAATGGGGCTACTACACCAATCCATCTTCAGATGGGCAACCACAGTCGATAACGGTTGCGAGCTTGTCGGCTGGTTTCCACAACGTCCAAATTTCACGTCGCTGGCATAGCCTGGCATATAACAGCACACAATTACCAGGTGTGTTTGTGTATGCACGATGGTGTAATCGTGCATGTTCTTAGTGTACCTGACCATTACGGAGTCATGTGACTTGTCCCCACCTTCTTACACTTGCTTTGCAACTTGCAACACATTTATTCAACTATACCCATAAAACCTTAAGCCAATGCCCCCATAGGGTCATAGAATGGCAATACCGTGAAGTCCTTCCCTTTCCAAGCTTCGTAGGATTTACGACTGGTGTATTTTTTGTTGGTGACAATTTGAAACACGTACTCACTGAACCAGTCGTCGGTCATTAAAAACCACCCCTTGTCGCCAACTTCGGGGCCCCAAGAGTTTTCAATCTTCCATCTGACGGGTTTGTTGGTCACGGAATCAATGTGGACCCCTGTGATCACCATGGCATGATTCATTTGTGACGACCCCGTTCTTAATCTCAGCTCCTTGTTGATATCTAAAGAAACATCAAATGCTGCGCTGTAGTCATAGGCTGAGGTATCCAACACTCCTGTTTTACGGTCCCCAAATTTCAGAACATCGGATCCAAAGAAAATAGGCTCATTGTCTTTCAACATTCTTATGGCCACCTTTTTGATTTCACTGACTTCCGTGTTTACGTACTCTATAGGCTTTCCCCCATAGATGTTGTTCAAACGATCAACAGTGTACAATTTGTCATAGCCGTTTCTGGGGTCATGAACCAACGAAAAGTGTGCCGACGCATCGTATCTAACATGGTTTGTGAAGAAATCCAAAGCGTTGGTGTCAAAATGTCTGTATTTGCCGTCCTTGTCAATGAACTCCCACACAAATTTGTCAGTGGGCTTTGGCGGGGTACCCAATGCTAATGCAAGCAAATTGTATATTCTTTGCACCGCTTCAAGCTTGACAATACGCACAACAAATGAGGGGGCTCCACCACGGATCAATTCCCGGAGTTTTAAGGCAAATTCACGAAGCTTTTCAGTGACAAGATAGTTGAGTTTGCTGGTACTTTTAGCCTGTGCATTGTCAGGAAAGAATTCGTTGGGGACAATTCCGTACTTGTTGACTAAATTAACAATCATGTCCCATTGGCCACCGTCGCTGACGGGACTACTGAAAAGATAGCTGATCAATCTGGAGTCAAGCTCCTGGTCGGCAGTGTCAATGACGTTTTCCAAAAAGAAATTTGCCTTCTCCAATTTGTCGTAAAAGAACAAGTATGCTTGCGACACCTGGAAGCTATCGTCCTTCAAGTTGTAGTTTTTGATCACATATGCCCGGAAGATATTGGACGAGGCAAAGATCCAGCACCGGCCTGAGCTTGCCTGGTTGTTGAGGAACCCGGGGGATCCCGTGATGTCTACAGTGACGTTGAAGAGAAATTGTTCTTTGCTAGTGGTTTGGTAGCCCGATTTGGTTACAATGGTGGCGATATCATTGTTGGCTAGAGCATTCTGGGTCACGGTATTCTTGGCACTCTTTTGGAAATGGTCCTGCCATCCTGTGAGCACGGCATCTGAGATGGGGTTCACCACCTTGTCGTTTCCATCATCATCTGCTGCTTCGATCTTGTCGATCAAAGTGTTGTCTAGCTTGAAACTTTGCAACCGGCTGCGAAAGGTGTCTAGTTCAGAGTCCGAGTCTGAAAGGATAGTGCGCTTTTCATCAAAGTGGGCTCCGGCGGAATTGCTCCGTGACTTTCCGTGTTCTTTAGACGATGACTGGCCCATATTGTAGATACTACCGTTAGAAATACAACGACGCTGTGGTTAAAACGGTGTGGTTTCCAGATAGCTCTAGCTCGGTGTCGGATTACATTTTGTGGGGAAATGCGCCTCTTTATACCGCCCCTTATCGGAAAAAAGAGCGATAACGTGAAATGAAGCCACTTCTCCAAGGGGCAATGACCACCAGGGTGCTCTAAACAGGGTGTTCTTACCAGGGTTTTGCTACAAAGAATCGGATTCGATCACTGTAGGCCATGTATCCACGGTGATCTTGGTGTAGACTGTAGTATCATTAGCTTTCATCGTGTACTATCCGGTTTGAAGGGATTTGCCGTAAACTTTTCCTCAAGAGCCACATTTCAAGGGCATCCAATGCCACACCAGGCATCTGCCACATATCTACAATCTGGTTGTGATCGCTTCCTATGCCATGCAAGACGTGCATTACTCCCTATATACTCACAACGATGTGGCGCCTTGTCTCCCATGGGAACCGTTTTCTTTGAAGCAATTGCTGTTGTTGAGGTTCCAAATACAAAATCAAGCTTTGTTCATGGAATCACGCTCTTGCTTGAATTTGGTAGACCGTTCTCTGATCCTTGGCTTCTTAACCCGGCCCTTCGACCCCTTGATCCCCGCGACCTTGTCTCCCTTTGTAGCCCGATGGCCCTCAATCACCACTTTTTTCGTCCTGCCCGCGCTAGACCGATCGGCCTTGCCCAAAATGGACTTGGCCCGGCCAATCTTGGTCTTTTGACCCTCCGAAAGGTGGTTGTTCTTCGAACTTTTCTTTCTGATATTGTCTATGTGGTTGGGTGACATCTCTGAAGGCTTTGTATGTGATTTTGCTCGCGTGATTCTCAACTTGCGGCCCTTTTTGCTACCATCGCTGGCCATGGGCTTGTCATTAAGCAATAATGCCTTGTTGACAGACAACGAGTCGCCAAACTGTACGTAGGCGAACCCCTTGCCCAAATTGGTCTTGGTGTCTCGCACCAAACGAACTGATTCCACATCGCCTTCAAGCTTGTTGTTGAAGTACCTCCATAATGGCTCTTCCTTCTCCTCGAAATCCAAGTTGCCGACAAAAATGGTTCGTTTGTTGTCTTTGGGTGCTGGATGGGCAATATGGTCCACCCGCAAATGGTGATTCTCGAACTCTTGGGCATTCACAGCCCTTGCTTTCCGTGATGGTTCTCTTTCTGCAAACACAACATATGAATTAATGGAATCCCTTGCCTTGTGAAGTTTCTTCCGGGCAAAGGCAACCTTTCTTGGTAAGTTCTCGTCGAAGGAGATGGAGCGGAATCGAATGGACTCAACCTTTCCATATTGTGAAAAGAGTTTCTTAAACTTCTTGTATGTTGGTTTACTGGTGATTACTTGAGCGGGAACATTGCCAACAAACACCGTTCGTTCCGCTTTCTCAAGTTCTGACTCTTTGAGATCAATCGACTTAGCCTTGTCTGTCTTTTTTGATTCTTTCTTGTTAGTAGATTCTTGTTCTGAGTCTGATGGAGATTTTTGCAGCTCTTGTTCGTCCTCTTTCATCAACTTCTCAAAGTACTTGCCCTCAAGGTCATCATTCTCGAGCGACTTTTTTGACTTGGGCTTTCCTGATCGACTACTCTTGGATTGCTCTTCTTCTGTGTCATCTTCTTGTACGCTATCTTTGTCGTCTTGATCTTCCTGTTCATCTCCGTTGTCTTCGTCATTTTCCTGGGACTCTTCGGCTTCGTCGTCTTCCCCCTCATTCGAATCTTCATTCTGCTCAGGAACATCTACAATGGTTCGGGTGTTGGCCAATTGGCTCCGCAGAACAGGGCCATCGGCTGAATTCTTGAACAAGTAATCAACAGACTTATCCGTCTTCTCGTTTCCAAATAAGGACGCAAAGCTCGACATCTTACTTGGTGCTTGGTGCCTCAAGTATCGGGAATTTTGCAATCAAGGTGAAAAATTCGAGATGAGCATTCTGCTTTCCCAATACGGACAAGCCGCATTCTCCACGTGATATCCTGCATGCAGTTCGGTATACTTGACATCAACACCTTCTGGTCCATGCAAAACCTTCGACACCACCCGTTATTCGAATCCAATTCTATTTAGAGTGATCCTATTGCTCCCGTCACGTGCTTTATATCTGTACCAAAGGGCCACGCGTATATTTCCTACCAAAAAGGCTTTTGTTGATTAGTGCTCCCAGTTGTACCACATCCAACCAAGGCAATTTTCACCACTCCCGACTCTTTCATTCCAGGGGAGAAACCCCACTTGACATTTGCTAGAACTGACGTGACTGATACTAATCATGTCGACCACAGAAGATCCGATAGTTGACTCCGAGCCTGTGGGCAAACTTGTCAGCGACTCCCGTCCCCACAATGATAGTGAGGACGACGAGGCTGCAGGTGGTGCCGCTAACATCACTGTTGGCAAGGAATCACCGTTGACAGACATAGCCACATCTCCTCCTCCATTTGATTTGTCTCTTCGAGAACCTGATTTGGAGGATGTACAGGAGTCTACGAGCGATCAACTTGGCATTGGTGATGGCAAAGATAATAACGAAGAGAGAATGCCAGAATCAAACGGGAGAAAAGATAGTTATGAGAGCTCGGAATTGAGTGATTTAGGTGATGATGATTCCGAAGCCGAGACTGACAAAATGGATTTTTTGGACGAGGACGATTCTGACCATAGAAGTGGAGTCTCTGATTTACAAGCACTATCGAAACTCACTGCGATGACTCAAATGCCAGAAGTTGATACTGACTCCGAAGAAGACATACCAGTGGATTCAAAAAATGATATATTAAAGGATGAACCTATCGATAATGAGCAAGTTAAACTAGAAACTGAAGATATTTTGGACAGAAAGAGACCAACAACCGATGATGATGACGTCCCAGAGTTAACAAAAAGACAAAAGGTTGAACAAATTGAAAATGAAAGTAAACAACAAGAAAGTGAAGATAAACTGAAGCTCAATGCATCTAATGAACAGGAATCTTCTGCAGTCAAATCTACAAATGACTCGGGAGCTGAAGCAGATGAAGAAGAAGAAACAAAAGTAGAAACAATAATCGAGGTGTCAGCAACGAACATTGTTACCAAGGAAGAACCAATATCCGAAAAGGAAGAATCAACACTGGCTGAACAAGAAGATGGTGAATCAGGGGAAGATAAACTTGTGGAACAGACGGAACCAGAGGTTGATGAAAATGCAGAGGAACAAGATGAACAAAGTCCAGAAGAGAATCTTCAAGCCAATGAAGAAGAAGAAGAAGAAGAAGATTTGGAAAACGATATTGATCTCAATGAGCAACGAAAATTGGCGATTGAAGAATTAATCTCAATTGAATCCAACTTTGCGGAATTGCGAGACAAACTATACCAGGACAAACTTGCTCTATTGGAAAGGGAACTTCAATTGTGCCTTGAAGGGTCACATCCAGAATTATCCAAGATATACTTTAAAGTGAATTCGTTTTATCAAGATAGCCTTAAATTGGCCAACTCAAATTTAGCCTACAAATTGAAATGTATAGATAAGGAGACGATCGCCACGCGAACATCGATCCACCAGGACTTTCTCAAAAAGTTTGTCGATTTGAAGAGCAATATGATTACTGAAACTACCTCCACCTGGTACCGAATTAACAAGGAACGCAACCAGTTGGATCAGATTGTGGCAGACTTTAACTTTTCTGCTATCCCATCCATCCCCAACGTCACCATGGCTGGTCCAATGGAAGACTCCTTACACGGTTCAATAGGTAGCAACGGAAACAGCGATAGCTTTGAACAGGTACCGTTGTCGAAGAAGGCAATTAAACACAACACCCTTGTTGAGCTAGTGCACAATAGAAACAGCATTAATCACCAGTTGGGGATATTGAACGGATTGGTCGAGTTCCACGGGTTCCCTACAGCTGTGAACTCCAGGTTGTCACAGGAGTTGTGTGTGCCTGAAGAATTGCTATTACGGCGAGCAAGTGAAGAAGAAATCAATGACGATTTACGGGCAATGGGGATCTCAATATAGGGCTCAGTATTAGGAATGATAGTGTATGTTTATGTATTATATAGAAATGTGGCCACCAATGTCATTAATAGATAGTGTTTACTCGGAGGCAATAGAAACGTAGTAGTTTATCAAGCAGAAATTGTGTCCTGATTAAATGGATACCATTCTAACCAAGAATCATGGCGTCTTATAGCGTGGGCTATATTCCATATGGTAGCGTGTTCTCCTGTACACGACGTTTAAACACGACAGCCATTATATTCAAACACAAACAACTGCAACCAGTGCAGTGCCCATTCTATCTAATTGACAAAAATGGTGGAAGTGTCATTGACTGTGGGGAAGTTAGACGCGTCGCTCGCGTTGCTCTTGACCAAAGACCACCATTTGATTGAATTTCCCACTATTCTTTTACCTAACGGTGTCAAGGCAGGATCCATAGTCAAGATTCGCTGTGATCAGGATGTAGAATCTGAATACAAGGAAGCACAGCATTTCCAGAGCATACAAGACGAGATATTGACAACTTTTGCAACAAACTTGCCCAAACCTCCCAAGTTGTCCATCAAGAACGTCACACAAACTTCTTGTGTGTTGGAGTGGGACCAGTTGGAGTTGGGCACCGCCACGTTGAAGAATTTGATTTTGTTTAAGGACGGCAAGAAGTTGGGTTCCATCCCCCAACCTTTGACCAACAAGACTACAAAGCTTTCAGGTTTGCCAATTGAGAAAGTGTTCAAATTTCAATTGCGTCTTGACACTAGTGCGGGTACTTACTTGTCAGACGAAATCGAGGTTGAAACTCACAAGATGACTGATCTATCAGGTATCACGGTGTGCTTGGGAGATTTCACCCCCAACGATGGTTTTACTGCAGATGACATTGAAAAAACTTTGGTGAACATCGGGGCAAAACACCCTGCCCAAACCAAAGTTAAGGTTGATACAACCCACTTTCTTTGCACCAGAGAAAACAAGCAGAATCCCGAATATGCCAAGGCCAGTGACATGAATATTCCAATAATCAGGCCCGAGTGGTTGAAGGCGTGCGAGCGTGAAAGAAGAATTGTTGGTGTCAGAGACTTCTACGTCAAGGACTGCGTATTACCAGACATATTCGCCAAGAACTATTGGAAAAACCAGGGTACTGAGGGAGAACTGGCTCCTGCAGTCCAGCAATCTAAATTGGAGACGGACGGCAAACATGATCAATTACCTCCATTACCAGCTGAACAGACCCAACCGGATAAAACACAAGATATCGAAGATAAGGAACCAACAGAAGTAGCTAAACCGGAATCGTCTGATGTAGTTGAAAAGAAAGAAGGGATACCAGCAGAAGATTCTAGTGGACAACCTCCCTTACAAACAGATGTTAAGGAGGTTGAGGAAATAACCAAGGAGCCAGAAGTTCAATCAACGCTAGCACAACCAGAAGTTCCCCAAGTAGTCGTTGAAGAAACAACAGAGGAAGCAGGAGAATCAACAGAGTTGGCTGACAATGTTGCTGAAGAAGGAAGCACACAAGCAGAAGAAGTTGCCGAAATCCCCTCTACGGATGACCAACCAAAAGACACCATAGGAGAGGAACCACCAACTGAAACTTTGGAAGAAAGTAATACCATTCAAGTCGATGTAAATGAAAGTGTTGAAACACATGCTGAGTCTATACCCTCTGAAAACACTTTGGAGCCAAAGTCAACAATCAGATGTGATATCGGGGACGAAACAATTGGAATCGGAAGGCAAGTCTGCTGAGTTTGATTCAATTCCCTTGGAGGCTGCTTCCGAAGGGGAACAGAATGCAGAGAAGGAAGAAGGAGGTGAAGACGACGAAGATGAAGAAGATAACGGAGAGGTTCCTGACGCTAACGTTTCGCCAACTAAAAAGACTGGCAAGAAGAAAAAGAAGAAGAATAACAAGAAAAAGTAACCCTGTTATATACATTTAGTCGTAGATAGACATTGCAAATAATCTTTATGATTGTCTATATAATAGAACCACATACATAAATAACGCAGTCATCGCAGATAGAACTGAAAACATTGCCAACACCTACTATTCCCCAAATAACCTTCTGACCTTCTTTAGAATGGAGTCCTTTTCGGGGTCGTAAGGATGATCCTTGGATGGGATCTCTAATATGGCTGGAAAGGCGTTGGTGTAGCTATCGACTTTGAATCTTATCAAATCAGCCAAGTGTTGGTTGATCAACAAGATAGCAATATCTTCTCTTTCGGTGGTGAAGGTGTCGAATGCCTGCTCGATCTGGTCTACAGTAGTCTTTCCTGGTACCACTGTCAAAAAGTTTGACTCCTTGCCGGGCTCGTTGGAGATCTGGCCAACCCCAGCCAACAACAACCCAGTAACTGAGTCTTCGTCAGCAATTGCCGCCAACAACGAACGTTTGGACATCGCCTCGTTTGCCATACTCATGTTTCCCACGGATCCAAGCACTGGTTATGGAGACCCTGTTGGCTGGTGGTGGCCGTCAATGATTGTTTCGACCACTGAGCGGCTGCTAGGTCACGTGATTGTTCATCTTGTTTATCGACACCTTCTTCACTTTGTCCCCCACTAACTTGGACCGTGAGCTACAGGCCATCCCCGTCAAGCAATGCTCAGTTCTATGTATCGGCCATTGCTGGGAAGAGTTCCCCTCCGGTCAAGTTTATTGTTGACGAGCGTACGGTTTGCAGGGCATTCGAAATGGGCAAATATCAGACACGACAAGGCTAAGAACGATGCCAAAAAATCCAAGGAAGCGTATGCGTTATCAGTGAGGATTGAGTCCTGTGTAAAGACAGGAGGAGTGGACGGAAACGCCCAGCTTGAAACTTTGATAGAAAAGGCCAAGAAGTTGAATGTGACCAAAAAGATTATTGATAATGCCATCAAAAGAGGATCTGGGGAGATATCTGTGGACGGGGCCACTAGTGAAGTTCAATATGAATTTGTGGGGCCCGGTGGAGTTGCTATGATAGTTACTGCTAACACTGACAACAAGGCAAGAACAGTCCTGTTGGTTAAACAGGCCCTAGCGAGGTTCAACGCCTCTTTAAGTCCCTGTATGTACTTGTTTGAAAAGAAAGGAGAAGTGATATTTGCTCCTCTTACTGATGCTGATACTTTGGACGATGTCTTGGAAGTAGCTATTGATATAGGAGCGGAGGATGTCGAGGAATACAGTGATGAGGAGGAGTACAAAGGTGAAAAGCTCTTTAGAATAGTCACTGACCCTGGGGAATTGAATGCTGTTTCAAACAGGTTATCTGAAAAAGGCTACAAGTTGAAAGATGCCAGCATTAAGTTCATTGCTAGTATAGATAACCAGGTGTCGTTCCCTGAAGAACACGCTAAAAGCTTCTCCAAGATGATGAACGACTTGGACTCAATTGCTGAGGTTACTGATTACTACACCAACCTCAAAGATGAATAACCTGTATATATTTGGTATAATTAAAGAATATATCGCCCTCGTTTGGTTACAATCATCTTTTCAAATTAACAAAAAGGTACGGTATTACAGTTTTCATAAATGAAGAATATATAAAGGCTAACAACTACCTAATTCGCCCTTCTTGGAATACCATCATGGTTACACAGCGTCAATATAAATGCAATTGTAGGTAATTAGCTACAATTACCCATTTTTTTGAAGTATTCATGTCATCGGAGTCACTTTCCATTTCATCAACTCAATATTTATTTCTTAGTAGAATTGTCCAAGACTTCGTCCAATTTGGACAAGTCTGCGTTCTTCCATAATCTCAATTCCTTGTCGTGGGCAAAATGTCTGTAGGTGAAGAAAAACCCTGAACCAACTGCAACGGCAACAGCAGCAAACAATGGGGCCATTTCAACAGGAATTTGGGACTTAGCACCTTTCTTGGCGGCATTCAACAAAGCTGGCGTAGGTCTCATGGTGACTGTATATCTGTGAATTGATAATCCAATATGAATTCAACAATCGTAAATTGTTCAAACTGAATAGAAGTTTGTCAGGTAGTTAAATCGTATCATAAAATATGATGGATTGCACCTTTCCTGACGATGGTGCACGACTAACACAAGTTCATCTCCCGACAATTTGGTTGGTTAAAATTTGCGTACATATATTACACGTGTTGTTTTGTCACGTGTAAATGTGGGGCGAGTGCGGCGATATCCCCTGTAAGTGCTACCATATCTGTGAGAGCAGTTTCCTTCAACGTGTTGTATGTGAGAAAAGGATCAAACTATTTTCCTGTTTTAATGACATGAAACTTAGCCTCAATCACTGTGAATGCAGTAGTCAAAGAACTTTATTTTTCAGGATGCTTTTGCTGCTCATGGAACCGCAGTCCATTCTGTTTAGGTCATGTTCGTTGATCATCGTAGATTCCATTGAATATCCATTAGCCATCAATTATGAGATACCCAAAATGCTGGAAGTAAATAATACTAAATTAATTTCCAAACGGCCGTCTCTCTTTATTTTACTTTTTATGCTATTTTGGATGAACGTTGTACGTCTCATTGCTATAAAGATTGGAGTTCGTTTGGAATATCACTTGAAAGAACTATAATTCAAGCTTCTTAGGTACAAATCAATTTCCGTTGCTAACAATTGCTCAATGCAAGTAACATCAATCAAATGAAAATACATTGACGTATCAGTATATTGGGCAAAAAGATATTACTTCCTAATACCAAATTGTAATTGGAATTTGACAAACTTGCTGCAAAAAAATTGCAAAATAACTTTTCGCAACTCTAAGGGCAATGTTGAATACAGTGTACATTGAATTTGGTTTTAAGACAAAGAAACCAATGTAATTCTGAGGAGTATGTTATTCTTTGAAGAAATTTATAATTGATCTCGAGAAGCTGATTCTACACACTCTAGGATCAAAGTGTTGATTCTTTTTAACATATTGCATTTTATGTTTGAATATGGATCCCTCAAAACTTTGCAACTCTCAACTAGGCTGTAATAATATCAACTTATTAAGAAATACTAGCATTGCTTCCTTCGAGATATTTTGAGGAACAAATAATGTGAAAGAATGTGGAAGAAAGTGAAAGAAGGTATAGAAGTTATTTAACAACTTCTATGAAACTATTGAAAGATTAAGTGTACTTGATTAATCAATATATCAAATAAACGGACTTCCACAGTAATTTTCTTGTTAATTTGTGAATAATCGGATGGAAGTCTTCAAATTTTCATACGATTACTATAATTCTTTGCAGGCATTTAATCTAAAGTGTCAATTTCTCGTATCGAAATCACCACTTTGTCTTCCAACCAAGAAGCTAACTACACTCGGTATATCTATCAGTATTCTAATTTGGAATATATATTTGGATCTAATAAATAATCGCTCTACCATTTCCTAAGCATATCTTTCATGGTATCATAACAGAGCCAACTCACCGCCATGGAGGGTACTATTTTGTACAAATTTGCCGTCAATCCCTTGTAAGCACCAAAGAACCCTTCCACTTTAAATATCGACACTAAAGCATGTCCAACTGATCGATACTGAAAACCTAACTCTCCTCCTGCCATGCTTGCAACCTGATACCGCTTACGAAGAACATCCAAAGGATATATCAACACACCACCAACAAAACTCGAAAATGCCCCAGCAGAAAGTTTCCAAAGTGGGTTGGAAAAATCTCGGGGAGAGGTGTCCATAAACTCTCTTAATTTTTCATACAATGCAAAATTGATGGCCACATACGGAGCAACGCCTAACGTTGTTGGAACGATACCTCGATACAATGCCACCACTCCACCCTCGTTGCGATAGACATCCTTCAAAGTTTGCATGACAGTTGGTGCTTGTTGCAACTTTCCTTTGTTCAACTTGTTTAACGATGCTGTTTGGATGGTTATTCTTGCTCGCACCAAGTCCAATGGATACGTCACGGCCACCGATACAATTCCTCCCAAAGAACCTGCGACCAAACGTTCATATCCGTTCAACTGGTTTGATTTTCGTGGAGAACGCAGGATCATTATTTGCTTGCATTCCTCAAAAACTGCAAATTGCACAGCACTGTATGGAAAGATCCTTATGCAATTCAAAGTGTTCCCTCGAAACCATCCTCTCCACCCTTCGTCTCTATACATTTTAATAATGGTGGGGAACATGCCGTTATAAGCATGCAGTGATCCTGGACCTTGCAACTGCAATAAGATCTTGGCTCTCTCAAACGGCGACACCACTGTCCGAGAAACGGCCCCCGCTACTCCTCCTGCCAAAAACGAAGCATTGGCGTCCTTTTTGAGAAAGGCCTTGAGATCGCCAAACCAATGAGGTGTTGATCCGAGTACCGGTATCTCTTCCATATTATGCCAGATCCTGTACACAGTTCCGCCGCGAACTGCCTTCTACACCCAGTACTAATGTCGGATCGGGAAGTTGGCTCCTAAGGGACCACTTAATCAAAGACATAAAATATTTTTTTCAACTATTTTGAATATTTTGAATCCCGGAACCGGGATGGCCCAATCAGGCACAGTATGTGGGGCAACTTGATTACTTAGTACGAGCGATTCTTGTATGGTATTTACTATGTACGTCCTATTTAGAAGGTTATATCATGGCCATGGCAACCAATAGTGACTTCTACATCTTTGCATCAGAGTTAATTGTATTCCTCTGTCTTATGCAATCTATTAACATAATTTGTATTTCGTAACTACACCATATCAATCTAAATATTCAGACTAGTAGCTGGACAACACCTTGTCGATGGCGTCAACCAAGATATCTGCATGCTTTTCTTCAAAAACCAACGTTGGTCTCAATCTTACTGAGTCGTCGGCGCATCCACCAATATTGACACCAACAGTCTTCATGTCGGCCAAAAACTTATTTCTAGCGTCGGCGCTATCCAAAGACCATGCAATGAAAGTGGCTCTATTTTTGCCTCTCAAGTCACGCATGTAGTTGGGATATTTGGCCTGCAATGCATCTAACTTATTGTACAAATAACCACCAACCTTCTGGGCTTTGGCAGCCAAATCGTGCTTGACCACCTCCTGACCAATGGCTCCTGCCAAAATCATTCTTGCTGGGTCTCCACACCAAGTGTTGAATTGACGATATGCAAAGTTGGGGATGATTTCTGGATCGTGGAAAAAGTAACCTGCTGATTGGAACTTCTTGGAGAAGGTCACTAAGTCTGGTGGAGGGGTAATGTTGAGGTGCTCGTGGGCCCAGAATACACCTGTGGCGCCAACACCAGTTTGAACCTCATCAACAATCAAAAGGGCACCGTATTTCAAAGTCAAATCTCTCAATCCTTGGAAAAATTCAGGAGAAGCGTGATTGTCTCCACCTTCCGACTGAATTGGCTCAGCCAAAACACCAGCAATTGGCACACTCCAGGTCTTGAAGAGGTCTTCAACTATTTCCAAACATCTTTGGTCTTCCTTTTTATTGGCTTCGACATTTTTCTCCAAAGGATATTTATAAGAAGGGAATTGTGCCTTTGGCCATTTGAATGCAGGCAAGTCCAACTTGTGAATTGGCTTGGAGCATGTGGTGGAACCAGAGGCAAACAATCTGCCGTGGAAGGCGCGTTCAAAAGACAAAATAGCCAACTCTGGAGCACCTGGAGCCTGGTTTTGCATCACCGATTTCTTCTCTTCATCGCTGAAATCCTTGGTGTATCCTCTCTTTTTAGATTGATACCAAAAGAACACAGCCTTGAATGCCAATTCATTGGCATCGGCACCAGATAATCCCGACCATACCTTGTCCTGGCCCTTTGGAGCAACCTTCAAAATATCTCCAATGATCTCAGCGGAATCCTTCCCTGGGAAGTTACCCAATGCTGGTCTGTCGACGATAGCTCTAATCATCTTATCAGATTTTGCAGCCTCAATCAAGGCAGGGTTGTTGTATCCCAAAGGAATAGATGCAATTTGCGCATACACATCCAAGTAGTAGTTGCCGTCGACATCAGCTATATAGTTACCCAACGACTTTTCATAGTCAGCAACAAAATAGGCACTTCTGGAGTCAAAAACCTTGCCTAAATCGGCAATGGCTGCCTTGGACTTTGGCCCTGGGTGTTCGCTGGTAGACACCACAGGTGCTTTTGGCTCAGAGGGGAAGTACTGGGCAGAGATTGACATTTGTAAACTCCTGAAAAAAGACAAGGTATATCTTTATGACTTTGAAATTAAGATGATCCCCACAAAGTGCCGGAGAGCCTGGTATTTAAGTCGCTTGGGATAACCCCCAGCAATCATGCTGCAGATGCGCGCCTTTCCTATTTGGGAAAGATCCGCTAGCACCCGGCTTCGGAGAGTAGGCGAACAAAGCGACCAAGGCATATCCCAATTGGGCATTCGCTGTCGCTTACGGCAATGACCACCGCCATGACTCAAAGTGGCCCGGCAGCGCCTAAGCGTTGATCACCTACATAACAGGGACAATTGAGTGTGCAGTACCGAAACCACTGGAACATTCGACCCGATATTTGTGGAGTTGTTTAGGCTGCTCGTAAACCGAGGATCTCACTCCAGTGATGGTAACAAACTCGAGTACCATTAGCGGCGTAGAATTACACCCATCATTGATGATGGCCATAGGATACTTGACAACCATACAGGGCAAGCCGTGGCGACGGTGGTAGCGTTTGGCGATCCTGCATGTCACCATGCAGTTGTGAAAAAAAGTAGGTAAACAAACCACTGTGATGACTACCGATGCCACCACAACTGACAATCAACCGTATGATGTCGGAACTGTTCCAACAAGGAAGCAGTGTCAATAATGGCGATGTACATAACCAACAAATTCAAAATAATTCCACTGATCAGGGGTCTACCCATTCAGACAGCGCACTAAATATCCATGACATAGATAGCATGATACACTCATCCTTGACTCAGGTAGTATCCGGAACGCACGACAACAGTAATGACCATTCGAACAACGTACATACAAGCGAAGATCTCAAACGATTGCATGACAATGTAGATGAATCAAAAGATGATCATGAGTCCAAGAAACAGAAACAAGACCATGTGGAGGAGTCCCAGCAACTGGCAAAATCTTCATCTCAAGACCCAGCTACCTCTCCTGGTAGAAACATAGGTGCAGAGATAGCGACCAGCGAGCCAGTTCATACTGCAGATGTTGCATCTATAAACGATAAACAAGAGTTGAATATGATAGCAACAGAATTGGCAAATGCTACTGAGTCCAATAAACATCAAACCGAAGCTGAAACTACGTCTACTGCTGAAAAGGAACAGGAAAAATCCAGCACTGTGCTCCACGGGGGAATAAAC
Organism: Scheffersomyces stambukii; assembly: GCA_002245345.1. Lineage (NCBI taxonomy): Eukaryota > Fungi > Ascomycota > Pichiomycetes > Serinales > Debaryomycetaceae > Scheffersomyces > Scheffersomyces stambukii. Next base: position 156,150 of record NBZC01000016.1, read on the forward strand.
GTACCTGCTGATTCAGAACTCTTGAGCACCCACACAGCATTGGCAGCATACACAGCTCTTTCCAGCCTGCTTCCTCCGTTGGCAATTCTTGCCAATGCAAATTTGGCTGCGTTACCACTACCCATCGTTGCCCCGGACTATTTACCCCCCAGAATTCAGCTTTTGATAAACACATTACCCACATTGGACAATTTGGCATCTCAGTTGCTCAGAATCATTGCTGTAGGTCCCTATCAAAAAATTGTTGACTTGGCATCAAGTCCTGACATTCCTGCAGGAGCAACATTTCGAGATTTGACCTCGTTATTTGAATTCACCAAAAGATTGTATTCAGAAGAAGATCCATTTTTGAATGTGGAGCATTTGGCCCCAGGAATGTGGAAAGAAGGTGACAAAACTCCAACAATATTCAGAAATAGGGAGCAGAGTATAGAGTCTACTTTGAGAAAAGTGAATTTGGCAACCTTTCTAGCAGCAACACTTGGAACAATAGAGGTGGGGTTTTTTTACTTGAACGAATCCTTTTTGGATGTATTTTGCCCAGCAAATAATTTAGATCCCGAAAATGCATTATCAAATATGGGCATAAATAGCATGAGTTTGCAGAGTGGTGTTAACACAACCATTGGTGACAAGGTGGGGAAATTGATGAAACCGCAAGCGGTTTTATATCTAGACTTGAAGACACAGGCGTACATTTCTGCTATTGAAGCCGGTGAACGATCGCGAGAAGAGATTCTTGAAGATATTTTGCCCGAGAATTTGGAAGAAATCTTATTAACTAGGCGAGGTGCACTCACATTGTCACCCACCGAGCTTGATTTTATAGAACGATGTAAATCAAGGAAAGAGACATTGTTAAATTACTCGAATGAAAAGAGTTTGGGTGAAGAGTACGATTGGTTTACATTCTTGAAGGACTTGTTTGATTATGTGTCGAAGAATATGGGATTCTTGATTTGGGGTAAGAAAGGAAGAATAACCAAAGAAAGGCATTCAAAAGAATCTAGCAAGGATACACAAAATACCCCTCATAGTGCCGAGATCTTGAATTCTACTACTCCTGATCCTGTTTCACAGGAACGTTCTGCTGCTTTGCAGGCTTTGGATAATGCAACATCCGTGGATATTAGAAGTCAAGAGATTCGCGATATCACTAGTGCATTACTACCATCTGAAATACAAGAACAGCAAATACATCTTCGAATCAATCCATCCGGAGCCCAGCGAAGTTCTCAAAGAAGACCATGGACCAGAGAAGAAGAGAAAGCCTTGCGACATGCTTTAGAGTTAAAAGGTCCTCAATGGGCGACAATATTGGAATTGTTTGGAAGTGGAGGCAAGATATCGGAGGCACTTAAGAACAGAAACCAAATTCAACTTAAAGATAAAGCAAGAAATTGGAAAATGTTTTTCCTAAAGAGTGGATTGCCAGTTCCCGCATACTTGCAAAGAGTTACCGGTGATTTGGATAGAGATGACAAGATGAGGCAGAATAAGAGATTGAATAGAAGTAGAAAGACGGCAGCCGCTCCTGTTCCTAACGTTCAACAGCAGCAACAAAGGTAAAAATACTTGGTGCTGCGACTCGAGGTTACTTTTTGGATATGATCACGTTAAATAGAAATGCGGATTTTCCATATTATAGAGTGCGTAGTGAATGATGATTAGCGGACGGTTCATTGTTGAAAAACGACAGGAACCCATATTTATGTGTAATACAACGGAAATTGTGTACGACACAAAGTAGCACTGCGGAAAAGTAAGCTATATAACATGAAAATACGAAGTGACCAAACAATCTCTTATTGAAAATCTAACCAATGTCTATGGACGGGCCGTAGCTCGTGAAAGCAGAGGATTTCTGATTTCAACACTGCTTGAGAAAGAAGTACTATTTGGTAAATTCAGTGAAGTAGAAATGCCCTTCAAATTGTTCATTATCTCGTGAATCTAGGCAATTTAAGAACCGTCGAAACAGTGTCAAAATTGTTTACATCTAATTCCAATATTTTTAATGCAGTATGCATCTCCTTTTCTTATTGTTCTATATTGTTTTTCAAGGTATTATATTGTCAAAATTTTTAGACCGTAACACTCGCATACCACAAAAAATAAATAAAGATGAAGTATACAAGTTATTCAAACGATTCAAGCAACTAAAGCTCAAATGATTGCAAACAAAATGAAACCAACTCCTCAAGAACCGAGAAAAGCTTCCCATAAACTTAGTTATCAAAAAATAGAGAGTGAATGACAAAGATAATAAATCGTGAGGGTAAGAAATATCTAAGCAGTACTAGGCAAAAGCCTCTTCTTCTACTACGGAACAACTATTCTTTATTCAATAGTTACATTGCATGATGGGTTTACTGATTAATAATTATAATAACCGTGAGCATGTGGCATATGTGTTTCAGAAAGTACCAGAGAGTTTCATGTATAATGTTATTTGACTCTGAAAAGTCCCCAAACAAGAATTTTTTCCAGCACTGGTAGTTGAATAGATGACTTTTTGACATGCATATGCACAAAATAGTTAACAATGAATGTCGATTTATTTGAGGGACGGTAATCTTTAGGTAGGGCATTGGATACGAATTATTTTGATTCTATTTTGATAGTGCCTGCATCCGCAATATAATCCTCCTTGATGACTTTCTTCTTCCTTAATTCACACGTCCGACCTTGGTACTCTTCACAAGCTTGATTTTGCATCCACGAGCATTACAATGTCAAAATCCTCCTTGATAACGTCTGTCTCTGTCAATCTTGACACTGAGACAATAAAGAAACAAATACAACAAGCACGAACCGAGGCTCGAAGCCTCTACAACGAGATGTTGGCAATTAGGGAACAAACTCAAGACACAACTATTTCCGCCGTCAGCAAGCTGATAAATCCAATTCCACGAAATTCTTGTAACCTCAAACTTTACAACACCTTGCGTGGACATCAAAGCAAAATTGCCAAACTTGCGTGGAGCAGTGATTCATCCAAAATATTATCAGCTTCCCAAGATGGATACATGATTATTTGGGATGCTGTCACGGGTTTCAAGAAGCAAGCGATCCAGCTAGAGAATCCATGGGTGTTAACTTGCAGCTACTCTCCTAATGAGCAGCTTGTGGCTTGTGGAGGGTTAGATAACACATGTACCATATACAAAATCAAACCAGATACTGCCAACAATCCAATTTTAAATTCATACCAAGCACACCAGGGCTTTTATCAGTCCATTCAATATGTATTTCGAGGTCACAATGCATACATATCAGAATGTGAGTTCATTGGTAACAATTCTATTGTCACTGCAAGTGGTGACACTACATGTGCCCTCTGGGATATTACCAAGGCCTGCAAACAGCGAGATTTCATCGATCATATAAGCGATGTATTATGTCTTGCTGTGTTTCCTCAAGAAATCCTCTCTCATAATTTATTTGTTTCAGGAGCATCTGATGGATACTGCAAAGTGTGGGATCTTCGTACCCCTACACCGGCGCAGAGCTTTTTTATAGGTAACAGTGATGTCAATTCTTTGAGGGTATTTCCAGACGGTAACGCTTTCGCAAGTGGAACGGATGATGGGTTCGTACGCCTTTTTGATCTCAGGTCAGACTGTGAGTTGTCTTGTTATTCATTGGCGTCGGAGCTTCGACAGCATCAGCTCCCAGTCCCCCCTCCACCACGGGAGATTATCAATCAAAAAATGGCTTATACCTACCAACAACCATTGATGAACTACACTAATGGTTCCTCACAAAAATTGAATTCTAAAGCAGCATCTATATATTCGAGCATCGAAAACCTGGGGGTATACTCACTTGATTTTGGCAAGAGTGGCCGGTTCCTTTATTGTTGTTACTCTGAGCACGGGTGTATTATTTGGGACACCTTGAAGAATGAAATTGTTGGCTCTATTGGCAATGATCACAATAATAAGATCAACCAAGTGAGCACCAGTCCTGATGGAATTGGACTTGCCACCGGGTCCTGGGATACCACCATTAAAGTGTGGTCGGTTTAGCCCGATGCCATAACGTCACGACAATTCAAGTGTTCATGATTTCAATTCTTGTAAAATATAGTTTGAATCAAAGGTTCTATTATCGTTGTAAATAACAAATTAACAAGCTAATATACTACTGTACGGGATTCATTCAAAACCACGATAAGTTGACACTTTGTCAATCTACTCCTCATGATACTTATTGTCCTCACCTCTACCTTGCTACACTAAAATCTTTACAACTTATATTTTATACAGCTTGACGGAACATCCACCAATGGACAAATAAAAACAAATTAATAACCACAGCACCGCAAAGAACTCAGACATCTCCACCATGCTTCTTCACATAATCCCACAAACTCTTCAACAACGACTCGGGTAAAGTGTATAAATCCATGGTAAACTCACCGTTTTCTACGTCGTTTTTAATGTTCATATCATTGGTTCTATTATCGGTGACCATCTGCACAATGACAATCAAATCGTCTTCTCCCAACTTAGTCAACCCATTGGCCAACTTTTCGAGGTCGATAGCGCCCTTGACGGCGGCTCCGTTCGATCCCTTTTGCTTCTTCAACTTATTGTTGATATCGGCAGCAGTACCGTTACCCAGTTCAAGCTTTCGCTTGCCTGCCCCGCTGTCGTCAAAGGGCAAGGGACCACTCTCAAGAAGAAGCTTGTTCAAGGTCTGGTTCTTGGTGGCAGAGACGGGGATGGTGATGACATGGTCATTGATGTACTTTTCCTGCAAAAAGTTCAAGTCATGCTGGAATTTTCTTTCGCCAGCCTTACCTGGCAATCCCAAGACATGCACAGAAATAGGTATATCAAATTCACCCCACCCTTGTTCCTCCACCCGGAAAGGGGCTTGCTTTATTGTTCTTATGGGACTGGCAAAAGTAGGGTGTAGAGAGTACGTCACCTTGTCCAATATATTTGCAGCAATTTCTGCTCCGCTTTGGTCCAACATGGTGATCTGGATAGACCATTGTCTCATGGGGTAGTTTTCCACCGGAGGCACATCCTTTATAATGTGCTGCTCCGTGGTTATTCTGATTGTTCTTCTAACCTAGAGTCTTCGTTAGTATGTCTTCAGACAAAATGAAAATATAGCCTTAATACAATAAGAAAGACGCGTCCCCGATACTGGTCACCTGAGACAATGATCTCCATCTTTCTTCTGCCATCTTTTCCTTTTTAAACAGAAGCCCCTGCACCGTAATGTGCAACAACAAACACGGACATACCTCAGACATGGTGAGTCTGTATGTAGATAATGGTTCAAATCAATCAAATGTAGACAAGTGAAAGCGTCTGACAATACAGTCTAATTACGCAATCGAACTTGGCCAGTCAACTTCTACCAACTTGATAAACGGGTGGTATGGCAAAGGAGCTATTGGTAGAATTATCTGCTACGAGAACAAGGCAATTTTTCGAACTGCCCGGAAAAAAATTGAGTGCACCACTGGCCCAGGAGTAGGCGGTATTCGCACCTAGAAGTTGTAGATTGGCGGTGAAGTGTTGATTGCGATAAGGTGTACTGTGAATAAAAGGTAAAAGTAGATGTAGAGAAGCAAGCATTGAGTGGAATGAGACAAGAGGTATGAGACATGCTTGCAGTTCACTACAAGTCTGATAGGGGTGTATGAATATTAAAGTAGATAAAGCAACAGTTTGTGATGACCTAGAGCTTGGGGTTATTTTGATGCGACAAAAGAGAGCACTGGATTGCGAGACATACTCCAATATATCGTATGTTGTCGTACAATAGAATACAAATAAGTAATAGTAAAGACTTGTGGCAGTAGGAAATCAATGATGAACAGTATTAATCCCTTGAAAGAATTAGCTAGGGATTGGAAACTCCACGTCATACAGAAGACAACAAATGGCTCTATTTACGAAGGAACGTTCACCTATCTTAATCTAGGCCGCATAACCACTTGATTGCCCAACAAGTGTCATTAGCTTCAATATAGTACTTGCAAGTGCACTGTTGCACAAATTTCTTACTATCGTTTCCACCATTTAGGTATTCAGGGAATTTCAAACAAGTCTACAAATTACCCCACTACTTGATTTGTTACTGGCAGTTAAATACTTCATTTCTGAATACAGATTTCTTCGTTCTATGTTGAAAGTTGGCTAATGAATTCAAAGAAATCGATATTCTATATACAATTTTCTATTTTACTGAACTAGTGGCCTTAATTATTAGAAAACACACTTGTTCAATTGATATAAGGCTACTTAGATTAACAGATATTTTCTCAATATATATCCTTCTACTATGAACTGACTGACGGACATTTGATAAACAAATATGACAAATGATCCAATGTAAATCAACGGAAAATGATGTACTCCGTGATCTTCTTACCTAATCCATTACGTTCGTATTTTTAGTTAAGAATTGATTCTACCATGGAACAGTACATGAAGAAATCTGACATAAGCAATTTCAAGGTTGCTGACATAATCAACATAATCAAGAACTTAGACCAAATTACATAAGCAGTTACAAATTTGACAACAGAAATGAAAATGTTATAGTATGGACTTACATAATTACCTTGCAAAGACTTACATAAGCCAAACGAATAACTAAATTTTGAACACAATTACCTAAGTATTACCTAATCATTATAGCACAAAATTGTAAATGCATTACATAACATATGACATAACCATATTACTTAATAAATTATAGACTTAGCATTACACAAAATCAAGAAAATGTATTATGTAATACATGACTAAACATATTACATAATATATTATATAACAAGACTGTGTGATAATTGGTAAATACACGACCTCAATTTGACCGTGCTTCGCCGTCTCCAGGATTCGGGGAAATGGGACAAACTCCGAAGAGCGTGTCCCCCCTCCCCTCACAACACCCTCCGGAAGAAGAGAAATCGGAAAGACAATTAGTGATATTTCCGATTTCTCTTCTACGAAGAGTGGATAAAGCCGTCCACCACCGACCTCCGCGACACCCTCCTTCCCAAATAAGTCTAAATCCACGTGATATGGATGCATTCTAGGAAAGAGAGGTGTGGAAGGAATCCTCCACCCCTCTCTACCGGAACCTGGACCATAGTCCACGCTTCATCTTTGTATGCTGGAAAGTGTGTTTCCCACACTCTCCTCTACGTTTTTGCAAGAATGGTGGGAAGACTTCTCTTCTCCGCCTCCTCTTGCTGAAAAGTGGATATTTTATCCACTTTTCTATAAATCCCCTGGAGAGCGATGTATGCCTCACCCTCCACCTTCTTTTATCCCCCGAAAGTGGTGGGTAGCCGTAGCTCCTCTGCCTACTTTCCTTTGAGGATAGGCACGATGCCATCCTTTCTCCACTCCACGCTTCCCCCTGGAGAGTGGTGAGGAGCCGTTCTCCTCCACCTCCTCTCCGCCTTCTCTTCCACTCAGAGAGTGGTGGGGAGACCTCTCTCCTCCACCTCCTCTCTGACTCCCTACCACCTCCTGGAGAGTGGTCTAGTACCACTCCCCGAACCACA